>JYDV01000032.1:104981-229042 GCA_001447645.1 Trichinella pseudospiralis
TCACTGGTGAAATACGTCGTTACGAGTGACGTTATTTAACCTAATTAAAAATTAAAATACTTAGTGTTGCATTTACGTTGCATTTTAAACTTTCTAATTAGCATATTAAAATTAATCTCATGATTAATTGATTACTTTCCTGTATGTTACGGATTACTAACAAGCCTATTTATAGAAAACAGATTCCTATTTAAAAATAGATTGATCTTGTTGCACCTTGTCTAAGCTCATAGTTTATTTCATTAATATCAAGTTTACGTTTACCTTTACCTAACTAAAATATACCTGTTAGTTTATTATATTTCAAACCTCATTTACCAGTAATTAATAAATATGTTAATTATAATTCAATGTTTACTATATTACATTGTTTTAAAATGGAAAGCTGCTTTTACAATACATTGTTTTAAGAAAAATATGATTTTACATTAAGAAGTCATCATCAGTTGAAACTTAATAATATTAATTACAATTTTTTATTATATAAAATGTAAATGAAAAGTGAATGAACATCTCAAATTTAGTAATTATTTAACTTTCTCAAAGATTAGGTGAAAACAAATACATTTTACTAAGCATTAAAGCTTTTAAAGTAATAAATTAATTTATAAAAGTTTAACAACTTCAAACTATTTAGCGCCTTTATTAATTAATCAGGGGAATTATTAACTAATTGCCTTTACTAATTAATTTAACAACCTTTATTAATTTAACCTTTATTAATTAACTAAACAAATCTAAACTGCATAGCACGTTTATAAAAGATATCTATACAGAAATTAATTTCAGATGTGTTATGCCTAAACTGATGAAAGGTGCAACGCCAAGCGAACTAGTTAAAGGTGTGACGGCAAATCGTATGTCAACAATTGGCAAAAAGACAAAGCCAGGTAATAAATTGACAAACACATCACAAAGCTTACCGTTTCTCTTTTGGAGTAACGATATCCTCTGGATTGGAGCAGAAACAACACCGTTTCATCACTACGTCAATTGCGAATTCTCATAGCCAAACACAATGCTANGCGGGGATCTAGCAAGGCGGCAGGCCTCTGGTACCGCAACCGGGTGAGGAAGAGGTGAGCTTTGAAAATATGGACTTTCATCATTTGAGATGGTTAGGATCGCACGTGCAGTGTAACCCGTGGAACTGCTGCACGTCACCCTATCTCACATTCCTCCTAACCTTGCACTGCTATTCTCAAACATTTACTTATTCCTAATACTCAAACTATAGCAGTGCCAAAAACTCACTAAACTCAATAATATTAATCTTAGAAATGATCGACAAATTAATCAACCATTTTTCTTTCCGCAAATGAATCCTAAACTCATCTCGACAAGGCATGGGACGTGAAAACGTTCAAATGCGGAAAGCCACTCAAATAATATTAGTGCAAGTTATCTATAATCTACCTACCATAAACTATTCTAATTAACAAACATCTGAATTATATGCTCGATAACTTACAGCTCAAGTTTATATAAATTATAGACTCAAGATCTCCTCAGTAAAGTTTAACTATTTAACCTACCTCAACAATATATACTTACCAAACTTACCGTTGTCATCCAGACGTTGTTTTCCATCTTCTATCTTTGTGTTTCTAAATATAAAAGAATTAATTTAATGAATTAATGTTATAATGAAAAAACAAAGCCGTTTTTATTAATATTCTTCGTCCGCCATCGCATTGAAACCGCCATTGTTCATTCGCCGCACATCGTTCGCCTACAATTATTTCAAATGAACTTCAGTAGCAACGTAATAGTGGTAAGAAGTAGTCACAAGAAGATTTGCATAACATTCATTTCCATAGTTTAATAAGTATGAAAAGTGTTATTCATAGTGTTTAATAGATGTTGTTTAGGTCATACATGAGGCCGCAATACACCTCAAAGGCAGAAAAATTTAAATTGAACTCAGATTTTCATTTAAACTGTTCAAGCCTAAGTTTTAAAGTATAACATTCTTCAATATCTAAAAATAGATCTTGCTGTATAATTAGCTTAGAAATGAACTGAGCAAATGCTGTTCATCGTTGCTGTTAATCAAGCCAGTTAACTCAATTCATCTTAAGATGAAGGCAATTTTCAAAATAGTCCTATTTGCATAAAAGTCAGACACTGTGTAACTTTTTATGATCGTTGGATATGCCATTCGAAAATTAATTTAAACATAGTGTGTACAATAAATATTTCAAGTGTTTTGAAAAAAATTCAGATGCACTGTTAAATTAATGAAATGAGGAGTATCCTAAAATATAGAAATGACATTGACACCTTCCTATAATATCATGATGAGGTCAAATTTAATAAGCAATATAAGGTGATCATAGAATTAAATAATTTTTCTAGAAAAAAAAGCGTTCTTTTGTCTTGCATAATAGAAAACACTAGTCAATTATTGTTATTTGGCCCGTTCAGTTGGGAATGAAATTGAATGCCTGATCTGGTAAAAGTTGAGAAATTCATAAACTAGTCATTATGACGCGTTCTGTTTGCCGCTATCATATGTATATTTTGCTGAAGTTTGTTTCTCACTACGACGCTTTCTTTTCATCGTCAAGATATGGAAGTTGTTTTTGTCCTTCTGGCTGCCCCTATGTTGCAGTTTCATTGCCATTCATGATTCATACATCTTAATCTCCTATGTCACATTCGCCGTCATTAAGAGGCGTACTATTTTTTCAACATGCCTGTTTGATTCCTATATAAAATTCATCCCTACTACTCCTCATACTCCTCCAAATCTTCCTCCTTTCTTTCTTCCCTCTTTAGACCTCCTTCCTATCCTTCTTTTTTAACCTCTTCACGTCTCCTTCTTTCCCTCCGTGCGGCTTCCCTCTCTTGCAGCCAACCTCCCTTTTATTTTCTCACCCGTCTGAATACCCCCTCCAACCATCTGTTTTATACCCATTATCCCAAAGATATCTAACTACTGCGTTTATTAACAATAGAGACGAAATGCATCATCACGTTTAAAGTATTGTTGATTCCTTAGTGATTGTCTTCCGTGTTTTGTCCAGTTTTAATAAAAGCGTGGGCCAGCAGTTCACAATGGGATTACTGTTATCAGTAAGTGCAATGTTTGTTTATTACATCATTAAATAAATATGAAATTACAACTGGCAGTAATGGATTACATCAACGCCTTGGAGCAGTTTTGAAGCCACAGCGCTACTGGAGTATGCCGAGTAACATAGATGTGCACTTAATCTGTTAGTCAAAATAAGAATTGCACTTGAGCATCCGATAGTTACTCTGGTCAGTATGGCATACGTTTGTTGGTGTTATCTGTTAATTACGTGTTGTTCGTTGTTATTAAACACCTTGATCTGTAAATGAATAAGATCTTCATCGCCGTAAGTAAAAGCTTTTTTCATGATAATGGATTACGCCAACACCACAGACGGTTTATAAAGTTGTTGTCGATGCTGTCAACGTGCTAGTTTAGTTTGGCATCTCCGCAATGATGTAATCAAGAAAATAAAATTATATAAGTAGACAAATGCTTCCGTGATTGCTGAAATGATTTCCATTAGTGTAATTTGAATAACTCTGAACACACTGTAAAACCAAAAGAAAACGCACAGTTTGAAATGATGCGCTTCCAGATTGACAAGCAATATAATATATATGCACCTTTTGGGTGTGCTTTTGAAAAAGAGTGTCAGATATTGCGAAGAAATATTAACATGGTTTGCTGGCATCAATAAGTTAATTTAATTTTTAAACATGCTTTTTTGTTGTGGTTGGTTTCCCTGTTGCTACCAAATTCAGTTTTTTAGCTATATCACACGCATTTACCCGTTTCTTATTATCACTTACAATTAATATTGATTGTTTCAGCTTTATTTGTTCTCATAATACAAATAAATCGATGCACATTGCTTATCAGCAACATAATGAATGTAATAATGATAATCATGATAACGATAAGCTTGTTACATTGATAAATTTGTTGTTGATAAACTGTTGAAAGTAAAAACATAAATATAATAATAATAATGATAATAATTGGCAGAGAGACAAAGTACAACATAACGAATGAGAAATTAAATGATAAAATGTGGCCAACTTTTAAATGAAAATGAAGGAAAGTTGTACTTGTGGAAAGTGAGTGAAAGAGTGAAAATTTCAATGGGGGCGAGTTCTTATTTATTATAAATTGTGCAACAATCTACAGAGCAATTATAACAAACATTATTTAATTATTTATCATTATCATAATTTAATTATAACAAAACCATTTTTAAAAAAATGAAAAGTGGAGGAAAGCAAACATGCACGTATTTGATGGGATACGTTTGGTGAAACAGCATTGCTGTTTTCAATTATGAGTACTATAATTATAATTATTATTGAATATTGATCCAAAATTCTAAATACTATTGATCCAAAGGAATGAAATGAAAAGGAAAACAAAACATTACAAAAAGAAACAGTATTTCTTCAAAAATTATTATTAGAAAAATTTGTAAATTATTTAAAATTCAAGATTTTTTTCTTATTTAAAAAGAATAAAAAATATTCAAGCAAAAAATTCCAAGAACTCACGTGATACTCATATTGAAATTTGGTAAAATGTTAATAAAAGCGGTGATCATGTAATATATAAGCAACCATAATAATTGTAAATGAATAAATAAGTAAAAAAATAAAACTTTTCAAATATTAAAAAATAAGTTAATTGATAATAAAAATGCACAGCCAAAGTAAATGCAAACAACATAATGCAGAATGTTGGTCATATCATAATCATTATTGTATTGCTTACTTTCTCTTCATGTCCAATTAAATTTGTGTGTGTGTAAGAAATAGTAAATGGTTAGTTTGAAGATTTCTGCAAATAGTTCCAGTGGTACCTACATTAGTGTAATGCATAACATGGATTTCTGAAAACTTGTTTTTTATGTAAAGCTAGAAATAAATTAATAATTGCAATCTCTACTTCATAATGATCTCACAGATATGAAGCATTCAATTTTATGAATCTGAATGAATTTTATGAAGTCATAAAAAAGTGAGTTTGAAAGTGAAATATATTTACTAAATTCATCTCAAAATAAGGAACGCAAAAACATACTTTGCTTGTTTTGTTTGTCTGAAGCACATATAAAAAAATTTGAAGTAGTATACTACTTATAATATTTTAAACCCTCATCCGGGAGGCCAGTTTTACACTTTAATACAGGCACTTGTCTTCAAATGTGAATACTTGAGTTTTCGTTGTTTAATCCTTGTTACATCGGGATAGTCTCTCTAGGTAAAATTTTCAGGGCTAATGTTCTGTTGGTTGGCAAAAAATGGAACGTTTGCATTTTTTAATGGTATTATTTTTAATAATGGGCTCATTGCAAAATTGTGGCGTAATAACATTGGTTCTCTCGCCTAAATTTTTCATTGATTAAAATTGTTTAGCTTTGATTAGCTACAATGAAAACTCGTTTTTTTGCCAACCAATAGAACATTAGCCGTGAAAATTTTACCTAGAGAGACTTAACCTTGTTACATCATGTTAAACTAATTATCACTTCAAGAAATAATGACAATTTCACAAATGACTGATTTATTTTATATATGTTATTCTAATCAGCATAATGTTAATCTAGTCATCTCAAAATGAAAACCACTAGGTAATTGTTAGTGTTCAGCATCTGATTTGATTATCTGAATGTGAACACTAATAATACTAATACAGATGCTGATTAGTGTTTTTCCACCTTAATTAAAAGTCAATCAAGTATCATGCATAGAGCAATACCTGCAACTCAATATCAAATAGAAGTCATTCAAAGATGGTATTGAAGAGCGGAATTATAGTTGAACACGCGCGAGTAGCCCTAGCACAGCATTTAATAACTGAATATAATAGAAATGTTTTAAAATGATGTTTGACAAAAAGTCAATTATGCAAATAGAAAAGTACTTTGCCCCTTATTAATAGTAGAACAACTTAATTTTCCACAGTGGCCTAGACATAATGAACAATTTTATAAAATGATGAATATCATTACGTTTTTATTTACAAATGTCATATTATGTAAATTTCATTATTAGATTTCTTTTACTAAAATTATATGAAAATACGTTAAGCTGAAGCATGAAATATTTTAAAAATAGTCTGGAAAAAGTTTTATGTTAACTACGTTTTCCTTGTTTTATGTTAATTTTTATGTTAATTTTTCTGCGTGAAAGTGTGATGTGATGCAATAGATTGTATTGTTTTCCTTATAATCCATGTCCAAAGAATAAAGAATAGTTTTTCGTAACCCAGTTTAAAAATTTTATAAACTATAAGTTAAATATATTGAATAGCACTAATAAAATTTTTCAGCAAACGTTAGCATGGAAATTATTTTCAGCCATAGTTGATATACGGGTGCTGCAGTTATTGACATACCATCATTTATAATGTAATTACAACAACTGAGATGTAAACGATTGATTCAAGCTACACAGCTACGCCGTGCTATATTCCTATATAAGAAGGAATATAGGTAAATTTCAAAACCTGCACATCGTGATCATATTCTGCTGATAAATAAATAATGCAAGTAAATGAAAGGTGAAATGTCGCTTTTGGGAAAATGAAATGCCACATACAGAAAAGCTATTAAAATCATTTTTACTTTATGATTGCTGCCTAAATACTATTTGAATACTTTTCGAAATAAAAAAATTATTCATTTGTCTTTGAAAAATGACAAATAGAGATCGCAGAGAATGTCAACTCTATAACCTGAAATATTGGATTGAATAATACTAAAAATATTCAATCGAGATAATTATTTACACAGAAGCTAATCACAGATTTTAATGGTGAATAAAAGTAATCTTCAGCAACTTTCCAATGTATTCAGATGGGCAAAGTGCCAATATTATAGGCCATTCATTAGAGAAGTACAGGATTGTATTTAATTAGACATTGCCGCACTCTCTAATCTATCGATATGTAACCCATCTTGGAAGAAAACCATCGAAAACCATAACCATTAGAACATATCGAAAAACGCTTTTTCATACTAAAAGCTACAGCCAACATTTCTGAAAATCGTATTGTTTTTTAGAAATGATATAAATTCGTTCGAAAAACTAACAAATCACGAATGAATTTGGTCGCACGTTGCCAGATTGCATATTTCACGAGATATTGCAGAAATCATATATGGAACTGTAATATGGCTTTAATGGTGATGAATGGAAGAGAAATCAAATATGTAACTTGAAAAGCTATTGCCAGGAAATAATTTTGTAAAAGTTAATCAAGATATTTACAATGTTTTCAGGAAAAGCAGTTAATAATTTCAATAAAATTTGTTGCTCAGTTTTGTTTACATTTCACAGCATCCTTATAATTTCAACTTTTATAATTGCGATTTCTTCGATTAATAACCCTTCTGTAATAACAATTAGTGTAAATCATGAGAAGAAAATGCGATTTTCATCCAATGTTGGGCTCCTATGATCTATAAATGTCAGATTTATTAACTATATATATAATCTGATTTCTGAAAAAGTCATTGATTACATGTTATTGAAAATTTATTTACCTATATCTTGCATAATATTGTATTTAATTATCAGCAGTATAATGAATAAATCGTTAGAATTTCGTTGAAACATGCTATTAGCCTTCTTGAACTTATAAGTGAATATCAGAAGGTAATTCTGAAAGATTCCGGAATTCATGAATTCGAAAGAATTTTCCTTGCTCGGAGACATTGCCTCTTAATTGAATTACGCTTATCCCATTTTAAAGTGATTGTTATCAAGCCAAATACTACATATGAAGGTCATTTTCTAAAGTGAATTTCACTGAGTGTTGAAAACTAAATAAATCAAAATAGCAAAAGATTTAGTATCCATGAGAACCAATTATTATAATAAGAATTGAAAATAAATTTTATTAAAAATTCTTATTTTCAAAANCTTCTGGCTGTCACTAAAATGCAATTTTATTTCTCTTTATTATGCTCAAATTTTATTCTCCCATGTTGCATTGGCTGTCAGTAAGACGTGTACTATTTATCCACCTTGCCTGTATATTTCCTATACAAAATTTTCTTTTTCTAATCATACTCCCTCAAATCCAACTCTTTTCTTTCTTCCTTCTCTAGTCCTTCCTATTCCTCTTTTTCTCTCTCTGTAAGCCTCTTTCTCTGTTTTCCCATTCACATCCACTCAACACTTCCTCCAACCACCAGTTTTATCCCTGCAAACTGAACGATCTCTGACTACTGCGTTTATTAGCGATTGCAATGAAATGCATAATCGCTTTTAAAGTATTATTGATTCCTTAGTGACTCTCTTCCGTGGTTTTTCCAAATTTTAATAAAAGCGTGAACCAGCAATTCAAAGCTTAATCACTGATATCAGTAGGTGCAAAGTTTGTTTATCACATTACTGGATAAGTGTTGGACTAGTGATCTGGCAGCAATGGATTACATCAGCGCATTGGAGCAGGTTTGGAGTCACAGCGCTACTTCCGTGTATCATGAGGACTTTATCTGTTAATCAAAATAAGAATTGCACCTGAGCATCCGAGTTGACGGTGTTTATATACGGTTGTTGGTGTTATCTGTTAATTTTGTGTTGTTCCTTGTTATTAAAGCCCTTGATCTCTAAGTGAGCAAAATGTTGAACGCCGTAAGTAAAAGCTTTTGTCATGATAATGGATTACGTCAACACCACAGACGGTTAATGAAGTTGTTGTCGATGCTGTGAAGGTGCTAGTTTAGTTTGGCATCGCCGCAATGATGTAATCAAGAAATCAAGCAAAAATATTAAGACACTACAAATTTAATAACATTATTCGCTGGCATCAATAAGTTAATTTTAATTTTAAACTTTATTTTGTTGTTGTGGTTGGTTTCCCTGTTGCTGCCAAATTTAGCTTTTTAGGCAAATTACACGTATTTGCCCTTTTCTTATTACACTTACAATTGATATTGATTATTTCAGCTTTATTTGTTCTTATAATACAAATAAATCGATGCAGATTGCTTATCAGCAAAATAATGAATGGAATAATGATAATCATGATGACGATAATCTTGTAACATTGATAAATTTGTTGTTGACAAATTATTGAAAATGAAAACATAAATATAATAATAAGAATAAGAATAAGAATAATAGTAGTGATAATAATTGGCAGAGAGACAAAGAACAAAATAACGAATGAGAAATGAAATAATAAAATGGGGGATCTTTTTATTGAAAATGAAGCAAAGTTGTAGTTGTGGAAAGTGAGTGAAAGAGTGAAAATTTGAATGGGGGCGAGTTCTTATTTATTTTAAATTATGTATCATTCAACAGGGAAAAAAGTTTTTAATTATAATAAAAATATTTTTTAAAAAATGAAAAGTGAAGGAAAGTAAACATGCACGTACTTAAATACGAACGTTTAGTGATAATGTTTCAGTTTTTGTGTTTTCAGTTATCCGTATTATAATTATAAGTATTATTGAATATTGATCTACCGTTCTATTTGAGAAAGGAATGAAATGAAATGGAAGAGAAAATATTACAAAAAGAAACAGTAATCAACATATATGATAACTAAAATTTTAAAGTATTTAAAAATTACTTTTAAAAAAGAAAAAAATATTCAAACAAGCAAATTCCAAGAACTCGCGTGACGTATTCTGAAATTTTGTAAAATGTTAATAAAGCCGGTGATCATGTAAAATATCAGCAACCATAAAATTGTAGATGAATAAATATGAAAATAAATAAAAGTTTTAAAATATTTATCACTGATGTTCAGTGTTTAAAAAGTAAATTTTTGAAATATTAAAAAAAAGGAAATTGATAATAAAAATGCACAGCAAAAGAAAATGCAAACAACATAATGCAGGATGTATATCACATTATAATCATTGTTGTATTGCTTACTTTCTCTTCATTTGCAATTGAATTTGCGTGTTTAAGAAATGGTAAATAGTTGTAAGTTAAGGATTTCTGCGAATAGTTCCAGTGGTACCTACATTAGTGTAATGCATAACATGGATTTTTGAAAACTTCCTTTTTAATATGAAACTAGAAATAAATAAATGATTGCAATCTCTTCTTCATTTTGATCTCACGGATATGAAGCATTCCATTTTATATCATGTGAAGTCTGAAAGTGAAATATATTACTAAATCCATCTCAAAAATATACTTTGCTTGTTTTGTTTGTCTGAAGAACATATAAAAATTTGAAGTAATATACTACTTATAATATTTTAAACCCTTATCCGGGAGGACAGTTCTGCACTTTAATACGGGCACCTGTCTATATATGTGAATACTTGAGGTTTCGTTGTTTAATCCTTGTTACATCATGTTAAATTAATTATCACTTCAAGAAATAATGACAGTTTCACGAATGGGCGATATATTTTATGTTATTCTAGTAATTTGAAAATGATAACCATATATGTACTGGTTTTTGTTCAGTATCTCATTTCATTATCAAAATATTAACACTNTTCCGGAATTCATGAATTCGAAAGAATTTTCCTTGCTCGGAGACATTGCCTCTTAATTGAATTACGCTTATCCCATTTTAAAGTGATTGTTATCAAGCCAAATACTACATATGAAGGTCATTTTCTAAAGTGAATTTCACTGAGTGTTGAAAACTAAATAAATCAAAATAGCAAAAGATTTAGTATCCATGAGAACCAATTATTATAATAAGAATTGAAAATAAATTTTATTAAAAATTCTTATTTTCAAAATAATTAAAAATAAATTGTTATATATTTATATGGTATAAAATAAATTGTTTAGTATGAGTGTTTATTGTTTAATATAAATAATTATTGTTTATGTAATACAATTCAAGTACCAAACATAGGTGCAACGGTAAATCAACTAGTTTTGTGATGACAACAATTGCTTTCCCATTATAAGTCTTCAACAGAGAACATTAGCAGCCAGCAATGTCATTCCCTTGAAAACAACGGATTTCGTCCTTGGATTAATTCAAGGATCTATGCTTCATTGCATCACGATGAATTCACATATCTCTATCAGAAACACATCGACATGAATTCCTCAGGATGTTAATATGAAGACTGACATCTGCGTTCTTTGCGCATTTCCAATTGACAAAGTCTCGTCCACAGAAAATAGAATTGATTATGCGCTTCATGCTATGGCTCATCAATAGCAGCTAGCATAGAAAGCATCGTCTGACACCATACAACCACCATCCAAACTACAGAGCATATATTCATTCAACAAGCAACCAATACCCTTCGTTGCCTTCATCATCTATTCAGAATCGTCTATAAAGGAAGATGAATTACCTAAAAGAAAAAAATAGAACGGTAAGCACACACCAAACTTCATGTTTACGGCATTATTGTTCACTCATATTCTTCAAAATACCACTGCAAACACATCACATACTGTTGACCATAAATTACTGCAAATGAATAAAAATAAGTGAATACGGAGTAAACAAATAAAAATTTGCATAAACCTAACAATGCAAAGAACAATGTAGAAAACAAAACGCACAGAATGCATGCTTTGTGATTAGCAGGTACTAATGACTATTCCACGGCTGTCATTTCAAAAGTTCTATTCAACTGTTCGTTAAAGAAATAGAATATATGCTAGGTAATACATTTTCTACTTCTTATGCAAAACGGGATTTCGTCATTGCTAAGTAGCCTAATTAAATTGAAGCAGACGCAAATTTAGTATTAATGGGTAGCATAATTAGTAAAGATGATGTTAACTGAAACACCATTCTATGAAATGCCTGCTATGTAACAAAGAAAATACTGAAAACTCGGTTGAAAGAGAATTACAAATGGGCAACTTCCCAATGCATTCAAATAGGCAATAGGCCAATTTTACAGACCATTTATTCCGCAACTACTTGGCAGTTTGCGCTGAAACTCTGTAAAATACTATAATTTACCAATATAAAAGTATAAAAATGAAAAAAAGTCCAAATTGTGAAAAAAAAACTTTCGCCGTTTTCAAAAAATTCGAAATTTTCGAGGAAAAGTTTCATGGGTTTTTCAAAAGTGGACATCATGGGTATCAATCGATCGGAAATAATGAGAGAAGTCCAATGAAATTATTCCTGCGGTTCGTAGTTGAGCACTACTCGAAATATTATGAAAAAGCTGCGCGGACTGCTNATGGGGACCCCATTCCATGAAATGTATGTTATGTAAAAAGGAAAAGACTCAAAGTTTGGTTGCAGAAGAATTACTGACGAGCAACTTCCCAATGTATTAAGTTAGGCAATGTAAACTTTGGCGGGCATTTATTTTCCAACTGCTGGGCAGTTTGCGCTGAAACTCTGCAAAATACTATAATTTACCAATATCAAAGTATAAAAATGAAAAAAAGTCCAAATTGTGAAAAAAAACTTTCGCCGTTTTTCGCAAAACAAGCAAGTCTATAGTTCAGAAAAATTCGAAATTTTCGAGGAAAAGTTGTTTTTTCAAAAGTGGACATCATGGGTATCAATCGATCGGAAATAATGAGAGAAGTCGTTATTCGTTATATATAGAAGTTATAGAAGTCGAGATGAGAAGAGAACGGTTTCCGCAAAACAACCAAGTCACAAAATTTCGAAATTTTCGAGGAAAACTACGAAAATTCGAAATTTTCGAGGAAAGCTCTTTTCTTCAAAAATGGACCTAATGAGTATTAATCGATTCGCAACAATTTGCCAAATACAATGAAGGTATCCGCACCGCTCCTCGTCGCCTATTTCTTGAGATATTTGTAGAAAAACTGACAACTTCGCTATGTATTAACATGGGCAAAGCGAATTTTGAAGGGAAATTATTGCACGACTACTGGATTGTTTTCGCTAAAAGTTTCCAAAATACAATAATTGTTTAATATAAGAATATAGCGATCAAAAAAAGTGCAAATTTCAAAAACAAATTTTTAGCCATTTTTCGTAAAACAAGCTGGTCTTAAGTTTAGAAAATATTGAAATTTTTGAGAAAAAGCTATTTTTACAAAAATACATATAACGGGTATTAATGGATTTGGAACAATTTGTAATATGCAATAAAGGTGTCCGCACTTCTCTTTATTGCGTATTTCTCGAGATATTTGTAAATAACTGAAAACATTGTTATGTAATTATATAACCAAAGCAAATTTTGGAGAGCATTTATTCCGCAACTACTAGATTGTTTTTGGTGAAACTTTCAAAAACACAATAATTTATCAATACAAAGATAAAGCAATCAAAAAAAGTCAAAATTCTGAAAAAACATTTTTAGACATTTTTCGCAAACAAGCGAGTCTATAACTCACGAAATTTTGAAATTTTCAAAAAAAACCGTTTTCTTCAAAAATCAATAAAATGGGTATCAATGGATTCGGAACAATTTGTCAAATGCAATGAATGTATCCGCACCTCTCCTTATTGCGCATTTCTCGAGATATTTGTAAATAACTGAAAACATTGTTATGTAATAAATAGGCAAAGCGAACTTTGGAGAGCATTTATTCCACAATTAGTAGATTGTTTTCGGTGAAACTTTCAAAAACACAATAATTTATCAATATAAAGATATAGCAATCAAAAAAAGTCCAAATTTTGAAAAAAATTTTTAGAATCCACGAAATTTAATAAACTTTCAAGAAAATTTTTTTTCAAAAAATTAAAGGACTTCATATTTGTCGATGGTAAGTAATTTCTGAACTACAAAAAACTTGTCGCCACCGTTCCTGACAGCATATTTCTTCAGATATGGGAAAAAAAGTGAAAGAGAATATAGGATTTTTTACGTTCGCGAAAATGAAGAGAAAGGAAAATAAAAGTTGAGTAAAGGTGTCTAGAAGAGAATTTTAATAATATTTTTACAGCATTATCACTACTTTTTGCCAAAATAGGAGACTTATTTAAATAACAATTGTTCCTGCGTTCTTTTACGCTCTACAGTAACTTTGAAATTAAAATTTTTGCTCATGCAATGTTTTTGATTGATTACACTTTTGAGATAAGAATTGTTTTCTAATTATCATATTTTAACGTAATTTTCATTCAGTATGCCAGTCTTTATGCACTATGTATTTTAAATGCCCAAACTGTCAATTTTATCAAATTTTAGATATAATTATCGATTGCTGTCTATTGAAAATTTACGTCCCTTTTAATGGAACACTATTGCTTGTAATTATGCTGAAATTATTTTACAATACGCCTAACTATTTGAGAAATATGGGAGAAGTTTTATTGTACTTACCGGTGGATAACTCTAAATAATGAAAAAATTCCCCGCATGAAACGATTAATTTGACATGAATGAGCAATTTATTTAATTTCGTTTCATTTATGATTACCTTTGACCCCCGGCTAATGGAATTTCTACTCCGCAGGAAACCAGGATTAAATAATTAATTATTAAATAGCGAAATTAAAATTATGTAGGCACTCATTTGTTATCAATGAGAAGCTCAATGTTTGAAAAAGATGTTAGTCGGCCCGGCATTCCATGAAGTGTCAGATTTTTAACTATGAAATCACTCAAGGTGCATGCTTTCTGACTCGCATGTGTCAATGAGTATTGAACGGCAACAGTTTCAGAAATTCAATTCAATTGATGTTTAGAACATATATAAATTATTAAAAGACTATTCCATTAGATGTGAAAAATGTTTCAGATTCAGACAACAGAACACGCGTGTTCAATAACTGATACTTTTATTCCACAATTGATTAGACGCCAAATCAATCAATCAGAAAAATCACCACGGCAAAAATTCACTTCTTCTTGTACTTCTTCATTATTTTGTACGCTCGCTCAAAATTGAGAATCACATCTACAATCTCTTCGTTCTGCAATGCAATTGCGGCGGATTTGCAAAATTGATGTGCATTGTTCAAATCTGCAAACTGCTCAAGTGTCTCCTCTAAAAGAATATTTTTTTCAATTGTAAACCAAAATGCTAATCAAAACACATTTCACATACCGAACACCCAGTCAGCAGAAGCACCGTCATGAATATTCGAATAATGAAGCGGCACAATGATTTTCTGGCCAAGACCATATACATCGTAACTATCACAAGGACCGTGAGATAATGAACCATGATAACAAACTGAAATTTTTTTCCAGTAAAATTTCAGAACATATTCAAAATAGAATAAAAATTTTAACAAATTCATTTGATAATTTACCGACTTTACAAAATTAAAATTTAACAGTTAAAATCAATAAATTAAACAATTTTCCACTGAACATGATTAAGAAAAAAAACAAACTCTTTAACGATTTTATTTTAGAAAGATACGATAAACTATTCAATTGAAATCAGTTTTAATCTCTTCAAAAGAAGATCATAATGATAATGATAATCTTACCTTGGTCTAACAATTCGTTCACCTTTTCCGGTGCCGATAACGGCTTCTTACCGTCGTTCAAATAACTAAATATATATGCACCTCGCCACCTGGCGTACTTTCGAGCTTCAATTAGCTAAATTTAAAACAATTTTAAATTCAAAATAAAACCAAACCTGCATACAAATTAAAATAAAATGTTATACATTCAGCATCAATGTCAACATTATCATATATTTAACTATATTCATACCAAGATTCAACAGATATTGACTGCTCTTATGTAGAAATTTGTTACTTTACAAATTAAACNTAGCGATCAAAAAAAGTGCAAATTTCAAAAACAAGTTTTTTGCCATTTTTCGCAAAACAAGCAAGTCTATAGTTCAGAATATTGTGAAATTTTCGAGAAAACTTTTTTTCTCCAAAAATTAAGGAAATTAATTTATATCGATGAGAAATTATCTCTGGACTGTGACAAACTTATCTTCACTGTTCCTGACAGCCAATTTCCTTAGATATAAGATAAAACGTGAAAACAAGAATAGGATTCTAAGGTTGCCAAAATAAAAAAGAATAGGAACCGCAACCTTGAAAAATGTGCATAATCAATTTATTTATTAATATTTTCAACAAATTCATTAATATTTATCGCCAAAATGTAATACTTATTTAAATTACAATTGTTCCTGAATATCATTTATTCCCAACAGAAACTTTGAAAGTTAAAATTTTTGTTCACTGAATGTTTTGATTAATTGCAATACATACAGATAAGAATTATCCATAATTTTTAGACTAGAACGGAACTTGCATTCAATATTCCGGTCTTTTTGTTATACAAATGTGAAACCATTTCATCAAATGCCAAAGCGGGAATTTTATCAAATTTCTGAAAAAACCATCGATTGCGGCCTACTGGAAATTTACATAATTTTAAAACAAACGCTTCTTGCTATACGTATGATAAAATTATTCGGCGAAACTGCTAATACTTTCAGAATAAAGGAATAGGAATATTCTGTACTTACTGGTAGATAACTTTAAAGAATCAAAAAATACCCAACACGAGCAGATTAATTTGACATGAATGAGCAATACATTTAGTTTCCTTTCATATGCGATTAGTTTTGACCCCCGGCTAATTCGTGTCCCATTCCTTATGCAAAGTGCCATTTCATCATTGTTGAATAGCAAAATTAAATTAAACTAGCCACATCTTTCTTATCAATTAGAATGTTATTAAGTAATAAAGATGGTAATGGGGACCCCATTGCATGAAATGTCTGCTATGTAACAAAAAAAAGACTCAAACTTCGGTTGATAGAGAATTCCTGGCGAGCAACTTCCCTATGTATGAACGTAAGGAATGCCAACTTTAGTGGCCATTTATTCCCCAACTAGCTGGAAGTTTGCGTTGAAACTCTGAAAAATACTTTAATATATCAATATAAAAGTACAGCAAGAAAAAAGTCTAAATTGTGAAAAAAAGTTTTTTGCCGTTTTTCGCAAAACAAGCTAGTCTATATTTCGGAAAAATCCGTAATTGTCGAGGAAAACGTGTCTCTTTCGAAGTGGGTGTTTTGCCTTTTAATCGATGTGTAAGGATGTGCGAAGTACAACGAACGTATCCGCATTTCTTCTCGTTGCCTATTTCTCGAGATATGTTGAAAAAATTGGTCATGTTACTACGAATTAATATTAGTAATGCCAACTTGAAAGGAAATTGATTGCATAACTGCTGGGCACAATCAGCTGGGTCTAGTCATTTGAAAATCGATTTGATTGAACGGTACGTAATCTATTTGCAAGGCATTATGACGTTCGTTCTTAGTAAAGCGTAACGCAGCGTAGCTGAAGTAATGCCCTTCAAGCTGGGCATGGCACTGGTGTTCTATCCCATGTAGTGAGCTCGGTAGCACAAGCCGCTCAAACCTGATTGCACAGCTATTTATTGTTGAACAATAGGTAAGCACCAATAGTTTTAACTAGTCCCAAGCTTAGATCAATGCATGACTGATTTGTGCAAAACGATTTTTTATTATCAATAACAGGAACTTATTAATAAACCAAATGATTAATTGAATAGGAAAGTTCTTCCGCTCCATTTATGCAATTTTGCTTCGAAAATAGTTGCTTTATTTTTGATACACGTGTGATTGTTTCAGGATGAATAGTAAGTTGTTTCATTGTTACATATTAGCTCTCTTCTGCAGGTTTATGTAACCTTCAATAGGATTTAGAAAAATTTTTACTTTTCAAATTACTTATATCATTGCAGTGGTTTCGTATTTACTGATACCCCTTTAACAAACGCCGTTGCTTCAGAAGCTTTTTCTGGTAAGTAGTGAAGGATGAATAGGAACGTTATCAGCTGAGTAGATAGTAAAGCAATTAAAAGAGATTGTCGACTGCTGTGTTTGCTAAGTTTCTCAGGTGTGTGTATGCCTCTTCCCTCTATTTAAATTTATTATTGCAGCGTTGCTGTTAATTTAATGCCTGTGATAAAGTTTCTGATTTCCATTTCATTTTCTATACTTACATCGCAAGCTCTGAAACAATATGAAAACATTCTGTCGTTTGGGCAATATTGGTCGAAGTCGAAACAGTATCATTATTGACAGAAAATATTATCAAAAAAGTCGTACCTATTACCGGGTGTGGAGTCTTTTTGCTTTCAAGATGAGAACATCATATGCGCATCTTGATAAATTATGCTTAACTGCATTACTCTGCAATGTACTATCAAACAGTTGCTGTATGCTGGATGCATTCGTGCGCCTTACGTAAAACTAATAATGCAAGCAATGTCGAAAGTCAAGTATCTAGTTTTCAACAACGCCGGATTCTTATGTAAGCGAACAATATCCGTTTAAGCGTATCCTGTTTACAGTGACCAACGGGGTTGCAGTTGCACAGGGCTTATGTGCAGAGCAAAACAAACTTTTGGGTTGCTTGAATTGAATGTTATTTTCTGTACATCAAACAGATGCACCGTAATACATTATTGAACAGTTTTAATAATTTAAACAGGACTGATAATGTAAAATAAATGTTTTGCAAAGTATTTACTCATTGTTCATAAATATTCTGCTTTTCCTTTGGAAAAC
This sequence comes from Trichinella pseudospiralis, assembly GCA_001447645.1. Classification (NCBI taxonomy): domain Eukaryota; kingdom Metazoa; phylum Nematoda; class Enoplea; order Trichinellida; family Trichinellidae; genus Trichinella; species Trichinella pseudospiralis. Next base: position 123,420 of record JYDV01000032.1, read on the forward strand.
TGATGTCGTTATGTATGATACACAATATGACAAATTCAGTTTAGTCATGTGCGACAAAATTTTGTAAATTAACTGTACTAGATTGTTAGCGTATTTACAGTTAATTGTTACATATATTATACAACTATATTTGTAATGCAGATTGAAATTTGCTTGATATTTATATTTATATTTATATTAATAATGTGTATAATGAACCTGTTATATTTATTTTACGATAAATATTCACTGTTTTCTTCATCAATGCAAATCTTATGTAAATTATTTCAGATGCTATGAAAAAATGTTTAAAAAATTTTGAAATACTAAACTTCAAAATTTTTTAGCATTAGTACTGATATTCTTATCATTGCGACAAATAACATTAACATTCTATTAATTGAACGCACGCGTTTAAAATTGTATTGCATTGTATTGAACTGAATATAAAAAAATAGTTTGAACTGGGTGGTGTTTTTTAAGTAATTTCATTGGACAATTTCATTTGGCATTTTCACAAACACCATTATTTGTGTTGTAGCCATTTGGACAGGATGGAACTAAAAGAAGGACACATTTTATTACAACACACATTATTTATTTTATTTATTACAACATTACACAAACATTATTACATTCATACACACGTTAATGTTCAACACTGTTCTGCAGAAATTGACTGACCATCAACAGTCAAAATTTTGATGTATTTTAAAATTAGATTAAATTAATAAAGTTTTAGGCTAAATTAAATTTATCAAATAAATTGAAATTATAAATCATTATCATTCATGCTGATTACGTGATACTGCCGATTGAATGCATTAATATGTATTTACGGACAGAAGTACAAGTCATGTTTTCAACTTACCGCAAGACCTTTGATAAATGAACATTGAAGGGGGACATTTGCAAATCCCTTGATGACAAAAAGAGCCTGGAAAACCATTGGAACACTGTCTGTCATTCTGACATCCCGTATCTCCAGGAAGTATTACTACATATGTAAGATTCCAATAAAAAAAAAATTAAAAGTGCACTTCTGAATTGGAATTACCTTTTATCTCATCGTGAAAATTTTTCGAATAGATATCAGATGCGCAACAAATAAATTGCCAGTATAAAGAACTGTACTGGCATATTGATCCGGCTGGACAAATTCCTAGCAGTGGAGGTTGACAAATAACTGGCTGCCCGTTGGCACGATTTATAAAAGGCTGAAGTCCACCCGGACATGCTGGTGTTTCTCGTGATTGTTCTGAAATGTTTCAGTTTCACTTTGGCAAAGTTTAAAATTTATTTAATTAAATTTACCTTCAGCTGTGTACGGCTGCAACTGATTGCTAATACAGCAATGATAATTAGATGCACTTTGAATGAAAGTGCAGCTGTAACTTGTTGGGCAAGTGAAATGCAAGTATGGATTGCAAACTGCCGTAAGTTTTGTAGTTGGATCAATGTATGGTTTAGATCGGTCAGGGCAAAGTGACACTACAAATTACAGCTTAAATCAGTGAATTCGTTGCACCATCATTACCTTCAGCCGTTAGCATACTACTGTCTCTTTTTGGTTCTGCGCAACAAAATCGGTGACCAAACATATGGTTCAAACGACACACATAGCCGTTTGGACAGCTCGGATCGGCTGCATAGCATTTTGTTGGTTGACTGCGCTCTTTGTGTACGTGAACTTTCACTTGTTCTGGGCACGCGTTGGTGACATCTGAAATTTATTTTTAAAAAACCCATTTTAACAATTACCTCACATCAATTAGTCTGTACTTGCTTCTGGACAGCAGTGGAACTCTCCATTTGTAGTTTCTTGACATTCATATTTATTCGGACAACCGTCAAAAAATCCAAATCGTCCAGGAATACATTTTAAGGGCCTAATGTTTTCCTTTACTTTATATGGTTCAAGCCCACTGAGACATTTCGTCAGTGCAGAGCAGCAAATTGATTTTCCATTTTGAATATTGTTGTAGCATTTAAATCCTGGTGGACAGATCTCAGCATTTTCTGCACACTGCAGAGGTTGACTGGTTGCTGAATTTATGAAAGCCGTTGATCCCGCTGGGCAAAGTAGTTCTGCTGAAACAATTTTCAATTGTGCAAACTCATGAAAATGCTTATTTGTTTCACATCTTCAACAACTTCAAATACCTCTCTTATTATTATTGTTGTTGCTGTTACAGATTTTAGCAATTAAACTGTTGCGGTTCAACTTACATTTGCAAAACTGTTCGCAAGCCTGTTTGTTATAAAAATTGTTTTCATTTCCAGCACATCCTGCAAAGGTAAACTGCTTGCAACTATTGCTCTTAATGTCATATCGAAATCGAAACTACAATAAAATGTTCACCAGATGATAATATAAATTTGTTTCCTAAATCGTCAACATGCAATACAACCTGAGGTAAACCGCAAGTTTCACCTTGTTGCTCTGATTTGGAGCAGACAATCTCTACAAACGATGATTTAAAATTGAATTGAATATTGAATAAATTTATATTTGAACATACTGCTTTTTAAGCAACAAACGCCAGTTTCTAAAACGCAGCTGTACTCAGAAGGGCATTCGTGATCAGTTTTGCAGTGTTTCACTTCTCCGTTGGTCGACAAAGGATTTCCAACAGGACAAAGCATTGATAGGCAAAAGGACTGACATGACTGAAGTGTATGAAAACGATTCAAATTTCCACCGCAGCCTTCATATTTAAATTTCAAGCAGGCTTTAGAAGAAAAATGATAGAAAAACATCTCTGATTGTTCCACACTGCTGCAAGAAAATCCTGGGTTCAATGGCATATTGCAGACCAAATCTTTAACAGTGTCACAATAATTGAAGTGAAACTGAATATTTTCCTTGAGCTTACTTCTATCAGGGCAGCAAAAGTTTTCCCCATTTGTAACGCTAACGCATTTGTATCCAGAAGGACACGATTTTTCAGCGGAACAGTTCCTTGTTTCTCTGCTTTCCCTTATAGGAAGGCCATGGGAACAGACAGCTGAAAATTTTGTTGGAAACAGTTAAACAGATAGATTATTATAAATTAGAAAAAATATCTTTTATCATAGAATGATTCTTTTGTTTTTCTATAAAATATATTAAATTTATATTCATTAATACACAGAATTAAAAGTTATCCATGCTACAAAGGCAATATATATATGTATTGTACAACAAACCAAAGCACAGACATTACTGTATCTTTGTCAATAATAATTGCCCATTTGCAATTCTCGTGAACTAAAAACTTTTATTTACAATTCATTTCATAAATGTAAAATCGCTTAATTTTTAAAACAAAAAGATAGTTAGTTCACTTATTTGTGCAATTGTTTGCAAATTACAGTGAAGTTCCGTTAAGCTGCGGTCATCAGACACAAAAATTAAAACCGCGGCTTAACTTACAATATTGATAATCTGGTATGCTTTAGCCAATTGTATACATTGTTCCACATACAGAATATCGACTTACTAATGCACGAAAAATCAAAATGTGCGATGCAAATCTAGTTCTTTGGAAGCCAATCAATTATTTTAATTTGCTTCTTAGCTTGGCAAAAAACATTTTTTGTTTCATGCAACATTGTACGAGCCTGATGCATCCATACTTGATCGCTTTGTTGTTCAAAATAATCTGCCAAAACCTGCGCAGCTTTTTTAGCCTCTAATATAACCTAACATTTTAATACATATATTCAGATTCCTGAGATTGGTCAACCTGCCTTATAAGTACCTTACAATATAGCAGAAAAAATTACAACTGTATTAGCCAGCGGTAAAGAGCTGCAATTTACAAATCTATTGCTTGCAGATAGGGCTATAGGACAACTATTCGGCGTTGAGTCTCTCAAAAAAAAATTTTGTAAACTTTTTATAAAAGCAAATTGCCTAAACAGAAACCAATAAAAAATCAAGCGATTTCATAGCAGCGACATTAAGTGTGAGAGAGGTCGATTTGGACCTTCCCTCCCGCCCCTCAGGTTAAGCAAAACCGCGCGTTAACGAGCCATAAGTTAACGGAACTTCACTGAATACTGAAAAATTGAATAAAATAAATTCAGTACACTGATTATTGTTGACATTTTTGAAAACAGTTTTCATTTGCAAAACATACCTGAAAGATCACACCATGATTCACATTCACCGATTGTATTGAAACGATTGTCATTTCCATTGCAGCCAAAATAATTGAACGCTTTGCAAATTCGCTCAACAGGATCAAAGTAGAATTTTTTAGAAACTTTCCCACCAGTGCAGCTTTTACCTGGATTTACAGGCTGGTTGCAAAAATATCCTATATGACGAGAAAAATCATTATTCTCAGTTGAAATAAATATGAACAGCAGAACGTTCACTTCATCATCATTTCAGTTATTCAAAGAAATTTGAAAAAAATTGAATCATAGTCATGTGTTTCAAAAAACATTCTGACAAACAATAAAAACACACAAAACAATTTCGCTTCACGCTTTTAACACAGCCTGAGAATTTGAGGTTCGTAAACCGTCAAAACTTTGACCACTTCTTTTCGTGGAAAAATTTTGCTAATTCCACATACATACATACACATTGAAATTATCTCAAAATGTTCATCGTCATAGCTGCTACTCTGTCGGTACAATCATCAATTGAAACAGTAGATTTTAAACAACTGAACTGCACATACCCGCACTTGGACAGCAAAATTTTTCTCCACGCTTATCAGTGCAAGTGTAACCGTCAGGACAACTGTTGATTGAGGAACATTTTATCAGCTCCCCCTTGGGGTTGATCAGCGCTCGTCCGTGGTCGCATTGCCCTAAAGATGAGTGTCAGTTGCTTGGCATTTGATACAACAAAGCTTACAAATTGAAAAATTCTCTTGGCAACAAATATTTTTCCCCTTGTTGCCACTTCTTGGAATGCAAATATGTCCAATTGGACAAGTCTGATTGCATTCGATCAGTGAACCATTGTCGTCGGTCAACGCTTTTCTTCCATCAGGACAAGCTAAATATAGTAAAATTTCAACAGTTTTCAAAAAACACTGAACACAAATTTCTGTCGCAGACTTTCTTGTTCTGAACAGCACACTCCAGTTGTTGCAAACGGGCTCTGATGACAAAACGAATTCTCTGGACAAGTAAACTGATCACCAACATTGTCGCACTTCATCGCAGTACCATTTTCATAGTGAACAGCATTTGGGGCATGCGGTGGACATCCTGAAAACAATGATATGAAGAAATTAAAAATTAAAAAATAATTATCCCACAATACCTGAAAAAACATTTGGACAGCAATAATAGTTTCCATAAATTTGATTGAAATAGCAAATTTCATTGCTCTGATCACAGCTGGAATCTTTCAAAGGACTACAAGATTTTACATTGCTTTTTTCAACAGGGGGCTTCAAATCACCCGGGCACATCAGTCCGCTGTTTGGAATGAAGCAACACAAACCGCTGGTTGCACTTTTATCAGGAAATGAGCAAGTAAAATTTGTCGGGCACGCAAACATACTGTCCAAGTTACATTGCAGTGGTTTCTTTTTTGCGGAAACAACCAGCGAGCTCGAATTCATTGGACACAACACTGAAGAATGCAAAAGTGGAATTGAAATGAAAAATTAAACACGCTGAAATTTTGCAAAAATCGCACTTTCAGCAAAATGAGAAACAATTTTCCTCGCACGTGGCATTTTCACATACTCTTGACAGCAAATGCCTGATCCTCTTTTAGCATCTTTCACCTGACAGACAGCGTTGTTCATGCAAGGCTTGTAAAAATTGCACTCAGCAACTTTTCCGCCAATTAAAACGACAGTTGAATTTTCTGAACAATAATGCACTTCTTGTTCTTGTTCTTCTTTCTCTTTGTCGACGGCCATTTCTGCAATGAACATGCATTTTTTAATGAATAAAGTTTTAATTAACCCCCTTTTCATGTTCACCTTTCCGCTGACAACATATGCCAGCATGACAACTGTGATGGGCAGGACAGTCACGATCGTTGACGCAACGAATAAGCCTGCCAGCGCGATCCAAGGCGGTTTTACCACCGCCGCAGACAACTATAACGTGCCATTTTTGAATTATTTCATTTTATTGAAACAGAAACATTTGCACAAAACTTCTCGAATCATACCGGGCATACAGTGATCAAAACACTGCTCAAAGGATAAAAAATTATTAAAATTGCCACCAATTCCGCGATACAAAAATGCTTTACATTTCAGCTCTTGAATTGAAAAGTAGTACCTAAAAAAAGAAATGTTGCTGAAACATTATCACAAAAACTTACTTGTATAGATCAATAAAAACAATTTTTTAATAATGAAATGATTATCAATTGCGTTTTGATTGAAATAAAGTGATGGGCAGGCAAAAATGCGACATTAATTCCAATTTCATGTATCAAATTTTCAACTACTTGACAAAATGCAAGAATCAAATAAAAATTACAATGTAAAAGTTTCAAAAATATTACCCCTCAGAATAATGCTGATCTATGCAAGGACAACAAAAAAGTTTTACACGCAAGGAAAAATGAGGATAGTAAATTATGAAAAACATTTCATTGAATTCGATTTTAAAATTTTCACATTTATACCGAATCACAGGAAAATTCAATGACTGAGTACTCCTCGCTTGAAGTCCTTCGTCGTATTCAATTAACGGCTCGTCCAAAAGTGCTATATCCATGAAAACGCCCCCGAATGGGCTGCATACAAACGCTGCAAAACAAAGCGCACACGTTGTATTGGAAACTTTGGCATAATTACCCACGCAGCACCTTTCGACGGACAACATATTCCGTACGTTTGATCACCGCTTCGATGATAACAATCATACGGACTGCTGCAGTCTGCGTTCGAGCGGCATTTCACTGGACGACCGAGCTTGGTTTCTGGCTCTCCTCTCAGGCAACCGAAAATTGTGTCCAAATTTCAAAATGCAGCAATCAGACAATTTGTCATAAACATACGCGTGCCTAAATACCTACCTGACTTGCAAAAATTTTCACATTCTCTTCTTGTTTTGAAAATATTCGAATTAGCCATTCCTCCTCCTTTGAACATGATGGGTTCGCATTCATCGGTTAAGGAGTTGTAGAAATATTGGTTGAAATCAAAAATTCCATTCTGTGAACTTGCAGGTTGAATACAAATATACGCTTAAAGATTAAAGAAAAACACAATAATCCATTTATTAAAGTGGCACTTGGGATACGACGTGAAACTCTGCCCCATTGATTCATGGTGACAAAAATTGCACCTTTGATTGGAGGAAAACAAGAAAAACTTTAACTAACCTGGAGAAAGGCAGAGGCGCCCGACGAATGATTTCACCATCCTGGTATTGTTGGGGCAGTTGCAGATGCCGTTAATGCAAACGCTGTGAGGCCAAGCCGCTTCGCACTGTTCGTTGTGTGTGCAAGCTTCAGTTGGCTCTGCTTCTGAAATTGCACTTCGATCACTGACTAATTTGACTGAAATAAGCAAAAAAGAGAAAACAGAAAAAATCAACTTTTCCAACAAGACGCTTGCACTAATACAAAGTCCGGCAGACAAACGCAGGTACCAAAGTGATCACAAAATGAACTGTTCGGGCATTCGGCGTTGGAAGTGCACTGATCGCCGAGATTTTTTCGAGCTGAAAATTATGCACAATGCAATAATGATAATTAAAAAATAAATAAATAAATAAAAAGAAAAAATATCTGACAAATCAGATGAAATTCAGGCCAGGTATTGGATTTTTTTTGCAACCATTCTGCAGTGGATGTAGAATTCAGCGGTGCTATGCATTGTTGAGCGGCAACGTCGAAAATCATCCTCCGACCATCGTTGGCCAATCCACATTGGCCTTTGACGTAGAGTCTGCACAAAATTTAAATGTTCAAAAAAAAAAGAATAAGTTTGCCGAGTAAGCCCACAAAATTTACTACCCATGCTTTGGGTGACAATACAAAAAGTGGCTGTCACTTTCAGGTATGGCGTACCATTCATTATCGTTTCGATTGCACGCGTCTCCTTCTCTGGCAAAGGTGACAATTTTACTTTCACCTTAGAAAAAGAAAGAACAAACGAACAATTTCTCAGTGATCTGTTCAGCAGAACTTACCATAATTTTGTTGAGTTGAGATGAAAATACAAAAGAGCCCCACGAACACTCGACTGTCCATTGGTTTCGAGTAGACGGCACAGGACGCCGATCAGCAAGCGGGATAAAAAGTTAGCTAGAGGTAAACACTGTGTACGGTAAACATGACCGGAATCGATAGCCAACAGACAATTCCGTGTAAATCAAACAGTCATGCCACACCCATGCGTACGACGGACAAAAGGTCGAGTGCTAGTGAAACAATGCTACTCGCGCCAGGCGAATTAGAAGCAGAATTAAGTTACAAGTCAACGAGTTCAAGTCAAAAAGCTGCTCAGTGCGTATAATAAGCTGGTCTCGGTCAGACCTCAATTCACGAACAAATTCTTCATTGGTAAATTGTCCACAAACAGAAGGTGACAAATTTCAACTTCTGCACAACAAAGGCTTGCACTGGTCTACAATGCAGTCGAAAGTCAATCGGCCATAAAACCAAATCAAAGTAAGCAATTGCACATGGAATACTGTGCACATAGAAAAGCCTGGCCATTTTCTCAAATAAATGAAAGTCAACAAAAACAAAGTTCACTGTTTGAAAGGCTGAAAGCGTTGCCAATAATAACAACAAAAAAGTAGACGTTCCAGCTTGAACACTGATAAACTATTTTTCAACGGAATCATTTCATCGTCCAAGCATAAACTATGCAAAATAGTTGAAATTGACAATTGAAAAATTTTCAATATGCAATTGAAATTTGCATATCAAAAGCACAAAAGTATTCTTCGCTTTCCAACACAATCCACACATACTGGACAGTTTATTCAGTCTGGTCTCCACATTTATTTGCATTCAATCAGCACCTATGCTGTTGCTATATTATGATGCATGTTAATATTCAACTTATGCTTTGTGAACATTTTGCACACAAATGTCAACAATCAACGTAAGCACAGCGTTCTTTTTCTTTTTTGTTTTCCACTCACTATCATGATTGCATGCATTTTCATCAATTGATGACCACAAAACAAAGCCACAAATTTGCACTGCGCACAATCAACTATCAAGTGATTAAATTAATCCAAATTGCTTTATTGTCAATTGTATTTTTCCACAACAAGAATAAAGAAAGCCTCTGTTGAAAAATTGACAAAGAAAATGCACAAATAAAATGTGTTAAAATTAAAATGCGTTAATTAAATTAAATTAAATTAAATTAAATTTTCATTTCAGTTCAGTGCAAAAATAATAATTCTTACTGAATTGTGTGTGGACTGTCGAAGCACCAGAAAAATTGAAATAAAATATACTGACGAAATTTAAAGATAATTAAGTTTAATATAGTAATTAATAAAACAAAGCTGAAAATAGGACTGTGCCGCATTTTTCGCATTAATTAAAGAGGGGTATTTTTACAAAATTGTTTCATGTCTTTTCATTTCACGTCATTTTGTAATAAACTTCATGTTCATATAACTAATAACTCAATAATAACAGTAAATTTGCATTGCTGAACACAACAAATCAAACATTGCAGAGGTTGAGCAAAAGCTTCAACGAAGAATGAAAACACATAAAATCAAAACACATTTTTCTTGGTTTTTTTCAATATTTCTGTGCTTCCACATGCACGCATATCTTTTCTTACTACTTCAGTAATGTCCCTCTGGACAAAACACTGTTTGTGGTTCAACATAAAGAACAAAAGGGATTAATTATTTTTTGCATATCAAATTTTCAGTAGCAGCACAGAATTCTAACGCATACAATCGGCAGTGTTACGTAATTGGCAGTGCCAAATTACGCAACGGCACACACTCACACACAAGCTACTAAATAGCTGAAAAGATTGATAAGGAAAACTTCCACGTGAAATCAAGTTACAAAAAAATAAAATAAATCAAGTTTTATGTTACAATATTCCACTCTTTTCTTGTCAAGATGGAAAGAAAGAGTTTCAAATTAAAAAGTTTTGTAATGAAAAAAATTTTTTAATTATACTTTTGCAAAGAAATTAAAAATTACATTTTTTAATTTTTTGTAAATTTTCATTTTTTCGATTGTGAACAAGCTGTATGCGATGATTGGTGATGTCGATGTGCGATTGTAATTGTACATGTTTTTTTCTTTGTTTAGCATAATTCTGAAAAAATAATATGAATAATAACGAAACATCAGAGCAGTTGAGAATTGAAGAAGAAATTCCTAAGGCTTTCTTCTCCCCTATCCCCAAAGAAAAGACAAGACAACCATTGTCTTTGGAAAGTTGCTTTTCGTTGTCAGTTGGGAAGATGTAAATTGCATTGAACAAACCAGAAAGCACGTTTATTCAAGGGTGACTGTTGGAAAACGTCAAAATGGAAAATTGGTTCATCTTGGATGAGCAGCATGCAAAAAACTGGACGTGCATAAAAAGTGAAACGCATACAAAATTAGCGGGCAAACTTGCAGTGCGCAGATTTTTGTATTTTGTTCTTGTACTGGAATTGACGGCGCATAAACTGCCAGCCTGGACAACTTTCAGAACGTTGTATTTGTTGATTGTGTATTGTGAAAGTGAATTTTCAATACAATACCTTTGGCAATCAACTGCAAATGATTCGTAGCAAATTATATACATACATACATACATACATATATATATATATATATATATATATATATATACTGTGACTGCAATAGGTGGCAAAGTGAAGAAGAAAACAGTCAAATTTTATGTAAATATTTATGTGATAGAAATGGTAATTAACCTTCATCACGCGTGAGTAAAAGCTGGCGTTAGAGAAAACACGTTGCAGAGGATGCTGTTCAGACATGCTCCAATTGTTGCACGTCGATGGACTGATTGTTTGCATTATATGCTGACGACAAGAAATTGCTGCGACAATTTTGCATAGCTAGAGCTGTCCACTAAAAGCGAGATGACCGGTTGGATTAAGGTTGGATATTCATACCGTGCACTGGCAGTTGTTGCAATATTTTTATACACCAAAGCGGTGCCAGTGCGTAGAGATGAGCCGTGGACGGTTTTGTTGTGCAAATTTTCTGAACCAAATTATGAAATTCACTCGCCTGATTGGTTCCGACTTTGGTTTGATGGAAAAACTTTGGACGGTTCAATTACAAAATATTTTCGAGATATATCCAACGGCATGTATAACATTCACTCTGCAAACTTATTGGGCTGGTTTCACATACCACTAACTAAAAGAGACGTGCGCCTTTTGGCTATGGCCGACGCTTCTTTGACCGATGTTGAAAATGCTGAACGTAAAATTGCACTGAAAGCTAAGGAAATTTGCGTAAAATATGCTTTGCAAAAATACGGCCATTCACTCACTGCAAAAGTGATAACATTCGTTAACACGATGAAAGCGGCCATTTTTTGCCCAATTAGAGGAATACTGATTTCACCTCACTTCTTCATGACTGCCGCTGTAACACATGAAATTGTGCACAGCTTGCACATCGGCCACTCTTTCAGCGATCGTCAAGCCAAAGTATATCCGCACGCTGAACCCGGAGAATACGATGACAGCTACGACCTGATGAGCACTGCCAATGCTTACAGTTATAGAAGTTTTTATGGACTAACTGGACCTGGACTCAACGGGCCACACCTAGATTATTTGGGATGGCTGCCGGCTGATCGTGTGCATTTTTTCACTTTTGCCAAAACGCAAGGAATTTTTCATCTTTCCACTCTAAGGTAACTCACAATTGCACATGCTTCTTTATTTCACCTTAATAATTGGAATATAATTTTGATCAGAAAACAAATTACACATTGCAATATATTCTATAATTGATGTGGTCATTTTATCAACTACTAGAACAATTACAATCAACTTTATCAACTACATGCTCACAGTATCCGTATCTAGTCTCTTCTTTAATCAACATATAATGCAAGCAGTGGCAACTTATTTTGTATGCAAATTTAATGATACAGGTAAAAAAAGCTTTAAAATGTAAAAAGTGAAAAAAACAAATAGTTGTACTGTATTGTCTTAGTATAAGTATGCAAATGTATTGTGAATGAATATAAATTAAAACGCAAGTGATAAAAATAATTTAATTAATGAAAATGACAGTTGATTAATTAGAAGATTATATTTGAAAAAACAATTTATTATAATAACTTTTTTCCTTCAGCGCTTCATTCTCATTTGCACATAGGCAACATTGTACATAAATGTATTAATTATAATTGTTCTTTCAATAAACGAAAGTACTGTATGATGATTTTCAAATATGATTCAAACAAATGCATCACTAAATGAGTCTTTCTCTGATGCAATTATTTATTTCTCTCTTTGACTTTTGTGTCTCTTTATAAGCTTTTCAAAATGCACATATGAGTAAACGGAAGATTAAGAAAATTTGCTTTCTGTCAGGTGCAAACACAAGCATGTCATTTATACAAGTAAAGCTAGAATTTTAGTCAAACAGATGCTGTTAACTTGGTAAATTCATTATTATTCATTTAAAAAGTAGTAAAACTATAGGTTACGTGTGTGTCCATAATAACTGTTCGTAATTAGCAATTTTACCACATTTTAAGTCACTTTTTTGCAAATGCCCTTGCAAATTCTCTCTGCACGGAAAGTTTTATTTCACATACATTTCTAAATAAATAAATAAATAAATAAATATATATATATATATATATTTTTTTTTTTATCTTTATTTATCTATTTATTTAACACTTAATCAAACATTTTCAAAGTTCTATGCTCTTAAAATGTAAGTTTCTTGCTAATTCATTGTTACTTTTTGTTGCCTGAATTATTATTCAACAACAACGTCAAGTATTCATGCCAAAATTGTTCAACTACACTTGTAAATAGAGAAAAAAACCATATTGCATTTCAGCCTAACTAATGAGTCCACTCATCAATCAACGAAAGCTAAAATCTCATTAATAAAAAACACGCTATTCAAACGGCCTGTGCAATGTGCTAAAAGAAGGCAACAGTAAAATTGCAATGCGCATCTTTTTGAAAATAATGGGTAATTGAAAAAGTGGTAACGAAGAAGGGTTAAAAAATTATTTTTCTAATTTTAATTATCTCTTGTGACATATTTTATCATGCTACAATTTTGATAATCAGGTTAATTACATACACGTAAAACAAGAAGCAATGAAATCGTTATGATCATCAGCAAAGGAGCGGAAAATAAACTGAAGAAGAAAAATTTCCATCCATCAACCGCTTCATATGAAAATGTTTTGTGCCACCTATAATTCGCATAAATTGTTGCGCATTCAGCTAAAGTGAAAGACAGAAAAGTGTAAAAAAGACAAATGATTTTTGTAAAGATGAAAATTGATTTGCTCTTCAAAATTAACAATTGAATGTAGTAGTATCAGAAAACAAAATGAATAATGAAACACTTTTTACGTGAAGATTCTACCTGAAGATTTTAAGTTTAAAAGCATTTGTATTATTATAATAGCTTGAAAAAATAAACAAATATATATGTACATGACTTTTAAAGAAAATTTTGCTATTTTAGCCTTCCACATCACATGACAAAAGACTGGCTATTGTTGCTAGTTCCATATGACAGAGATGATCCGCAAAAAGTGTTCACTGTGGAACTGAGAACTGCAATCAATTATGACAGAGGTTTGCCGTCTTCAAGGGTGCTAGTTCATCAAATTGAGAACAGAAATGGCTTTTATTATTCAAAATTGCTAAGAGCACAGCCGAGTCGTTACAACGCTGTGCGCTTTTTGTCCAAATGGCGTTTCGTCAATCCTTCCATTGTTGGCGGTGCTTTCATCGAAATTGAAACCACAGCCTTGCACGAGCACAGCGCGATTGTGAAAATTTCAGGCAATTTCACGCCCACCCTTTGCGTTGAAGGTGAAGTTCAACGAAAAGTGTTTTCGCAGGATGATTTGGTTTGCGTGATTCGAGAAGAACAACGTTTAATTTCAAGGTAAGCAACAAAAGCATTAATGTTATAAAAAGCTTGCGCACGCATTCAACTAGATTTTGCAAATGTTTCAAAAACAATGCAAGACAATATTTTGCTTGGCTGAACAATTTCTAGTTTACCTACTTTTTTTTCAAAGACTGCAATTACTCTTCTCTGCTTAATTTTCATATTCATGAGTGAAATACACGAATACTGCTTTGCAACTAGTTTGAAACTGATCTTTCAATTGCTAAAAACTCTTTTCCAATCATTTCATTCAGCTTCAACAAAACAACACATACTACTACCACTTGATCACCACAGCTCATGAGCGCATATTAACAAATTTCAAGTAAATCTTAATTTATTTATCAATGGATGCTGTGTTCAGATTGACAACACCTGCGCAACAATAGACAACCAACAATCCGTTCAAGAGAAATCATTCATTTCATACTGTAGAAAGACTGTAGTACTTAATGAAACTGATAGAAAAACAACAGATAAAAAAGAGCCAACTGTAGTCCGTTTTTTTTCTGAATATACTGTAGCGCTGATAATATCAATACCCAGTGAATGGAAAATGATGTTAGCATGACGAGGTCAAAACAATTAAAAGATTAAACGAGCAGTAGTAGTGATTAGCTGGAATAGTTTTAGCGCTTCACGTAAAAGAGGTCAACTACTACTGCACATGAAAGCTGAGCATACAATACAAGTGGAGATAAAATCTACATCTGTACTACTTGAAGGGCATCTAGAAAAAAGTTAAGAAAAAAAATCCTCTAAGCCGAGGAAAAAGAATTCAGATAAACAAACATGTTTACAAATATGAGAAAAAATAGTTTTAAAAGTTTAACAGAATTGTTCAAAAGTTGCCTATAAATCAATACATACAGATGTTGGTATTTGGTTTTTTAATGTACCAATTTCAAAAACTATTTTTGCAAAAGATTTTGATTTTGATGATTTATTATCACTTTATCATTCAGTGCATTCAATGAACAACCACAACGCAGAGATTTGCACCAGAACTGCGCGGACAAGTTGCACGAGTACAAGACAATGTTCAACCAAACGGTCTGCTTGAACAGCAAAGAACTGGCCACTGTGACCAAGCAAGATCGACGCTGGAAGCATTACCAACAGTTTTACAATATGCCAACTTACGGTTTGAACATGTGCAAGCCGGGTTTTGTTTGGCGTCTGATCGACGCTTACGATTATGTATGCGTTTGGCCGAACAGAACGGCAGCAGAAGCAACAAGCGGAAAGTTGTGGAAAAGCACATTGCCCATTGAGCAAAATTGCCCGAGTAATTTGGTGTTGAGAAACGCATTTCCGGGCGATATGCTCTGCGTGGACATTGACCAGCAGCAGCTGGTTCAACACGAAAATGACCTCAGCGAGACGAGACTGAGATATTTCAAATTTTTCAACGGGATCGACAAAATTCCATACAACAAAAATACATTTCTTGCCAAATCGTACCGTCTGCGTCAACATTGAATTCACAGCTTCTAATTATTATTTATTGATCCTTGAACTCAGTCAGCTACTAGATGGCTATTTTTCTCATATTACTTATTTTGACTGCATTAGATTTTTAGATCACTGCCTACCTCTCTATTCCTCTTTCTCTCTCTTTCTTCTGTATTTCATTCCCTCTTTTTCAGATGCGTGCAACAAATGCAAATGTCAACTGAATGTTGTCTTTTAGAATATAATTGAAATTAAAAACAACAAAAAAGAAAAAAAATTTTTTTCCCACGTTCTTCAAATGTTTTACCCTAATCATCCCGTCAAATCAAATTATAACTTTTCTTCTTTCTACACGTAGAGATGCATTAGTCACAAACAAATACACTTACCTGCACAGACACAGGGAGTAACAATACGGCTGATCCATTTAAGAAAACACGTTTACAGTCGTCGTGGATTCGTCCTTCAAAAACTTGGGCAACTTGCATTACTTATTTGCACTGTGCAATAAGTTGGCAATGAATGCTAACAATTTTATTATCAGTCTTCACAATCGAATTCCATCACCAACTTCGACGATCAACTTCACACACACACACACACACACACACATATATATACATATATATATATATGCATATATTATTTCATTACTGTAATGAAACTGAAGAAGAACAAACAATTATGAATCGCAAATTATAAAGTTAATAAAAATTCCACTGCTTCTCTGCAGCAGATTGTTGAAGTAAAAAAAGCAAAACATACAAGTAGATATTGGATGATATCTCGCTTTATTCAAATATGAAAAACATCTGCGTATAGTCACTTCCGTAGTCACACATTAACATCATCATCATCATCATTGGTGAACAGCAAATGAATAGTTTCACAATGATAATAACAACAATTCTTTCGTTGTAGCAGCATTATTATTTTTATTATTATTATTATCATCATCATCATCATCATTATTATTAATATTAACCTTATCATCAGCATCA
Source organism: Trichinella pseudospiralis (assembly GCA_001447645.1). NCBI lineage: Eukaryota > Metazoa > Nematoda > Enoplea > Trichinellida > Trichinellidae > Trichinella > Trichinella pseudospiralis. Next base: position 139,902 of record JYDV01000032.1, read on the forward strand.
ACAACACAGTTTATCTAATATCATCCAAAAAAAAAATTCGCTTAAATGGCATGCTGCATCACAAGTTGATCAGAATCGATGTTATCGCTTCAGTAACGAGAAGCTGGACTCATTTGTAGCAGCCTCAGCTTTTCCAATTTTTTATAAAACTCCCGCAAGCTCGCATTGGTCACCACAAAACCATTCAACGAGTTCTCACTTTCACAACTGGTACGGAATTTGAAAAACGACTCTGGTGATATAGTGCTTTTAGCCAGCGCAGTGAACATATCAGTCAAAAGATCTAAAATTTGAGAAGAAAAAACATATTCAAATTTTCATCAACAAAAGTCACAGAGTATTATAAATGATATTTCTCACCCTTGGGACATTGACACTCAATGTAGTAGTCTTTCAATTTTTCCAACACGAAGCACTCTAAATGCGATTTTCCAGTGACATATATAGCTAAGATGTTGCTCATTTCTTCAAATGAATAAACATCCTTAAGTTCCATGGAATTGCCTGTGACTGAAAATGTAACAATCGTTTGAATGAAAAACAACAACAACAACAACATGAAAATATACCTTCAACACATCTTGAGCACATGCAGTCAACAAAGGCACCAACGAAACTTTCTGAACCTTTGTCTGTAGTTGGAAATTCATGCTGAAAAATAAATTTTTTTTTAATTGTGAAAACAAAACAACAAAAATAAATAAATAAATAAATATATATATATATATATATATATGAATGAAGAATACATCAATAAAAACTCTCAGCTTTCTACCATCGACCGGTTGCATCATCATCACATAATCCAACATTTTTTTGCGTTGCCTAGACAGTTGTCGTTTTTCTGATTCTTCTGTCGAAAGCAAATATTCCAATTTCTGCGAAAAGCAAAACAATCATGCACATGAAATAAAACAAGCAAGCATACAAAGAAACCAGACAAAACTTTTACATTTTCACGCAGTAATTCAGCATCAGTTTTTGAAAATGAATTCGATTCTCCAATCAATTTTTGCCCATTGGCTTCCCATAAATCAAACAATAAATCCGCATTAGCTGAACTGTAATCTTTCTGAAAAAGTTGAAAAAAAAATTAAAACAAGCAAATAGATGATGCGTGACCAATTTCAATTCAATTGCTGCCCATTTTTACCAAAGATGCAAGTGCTTGGATGAGAACGTTCAGAGCTTTCATTTCGAACGCTTCGAGGAAACGGAAAAAACTGCCGGCATCGACCACATCCTTGCCATAATAATAGATGCCGGCAAAAATTTCACCAAAGTACATGGTAATTTTTGGATAATCGGTTTCTAGTTCGGCAAACGACTCTTGGACAAATGTTACCAATCTAAATGAAGATGAATGGCGGATTTGGAAAAATGGCCAGTCAAAATTACAATTCACAAACAATTGTTGAACTCACCCGTTAACAATGCTGTCCAAGGTCCAAACGTTGGATTTGACAATGAAAACTAGCAAATGGCCGAGCTTGTAACGACGCACCCGGTCTCCGTCGAATGCATGGAAAAGCCATTTGGCGAGGATCATCTCCTCGTTGCCGGTCAGCGGGGAAACGTCGGCCGCGGTTGTGTCTTCTTTACCGTTGATGAAGTCGTCCAATATTTGGCAAGCAATTCGTTCAGCTTCTTCGTCGTTCAGCTTTTTCGCCTCCACCTGCGAGGGACCTTGATTTTTGTATTCGTTACCATTATCCGGCCAGTTGTCGCCTTTCGACAGCTCAACCGGCGTGCGCAGTTCACCGCCGCTTTGACTGATGATACTGCTGCTACTGCTGCTACCACCAACACCACCACCACCACCACCACCACTACCAGCAGCAGCAGCAGCAGCAGCACCAACACCGGCTCCAGCAGCACCAGAAGAAGCGGCATCATTAGCAGGAGATGAAGCTGCTGATTTTTCCGACAATCGCAATGCATCAAATCTAATTGAAAATTAATTTAAAGAAAAAAAACAAACAATTCTTCATATTTTTAAACCTATTTTGTGTTGCTGTGACTACGGAAGATTGAACTTTTCTGAAAGAAAATGCAGAACCAACGCCGGTTCGATCGTGAGCATTTCCGCCCGGTCGTAACTTCAAATTGCCAGCCGTTGGTAAAGTGTTACTGCTGATGTACTGAAAAATCATGAACAACAATGATGATAAAAAAATATGCACAGAATTGAAAAAGAAAATTCTTTCTTTTTCTTTTTCACACTCACTTGAGATTGTGTATCCCGAAGTCCTGTATTAGAAATTACATTTATGCTACGTCTAATTTGAGTTTTTCCTGTTCCAGGCGAACGCCCTTGGTAGCCTGAAAATACAATTTGTCAAAAAAACACAAAGAAAACCATGAAAATTTTCTTTCAAATTGTACGATTGTTAATCAATCTACCCACATCCGGCAATGAAAAGCTTTGTTCAATTAGTCAGTCAGTTAGTTAGTTATCTTGAACATTTTCAAATATACAATTACAATAGTGGTTACAAAGAGAAGAATTAGTAGATAATTTTGCATAGCAAATCTATTCAAACAGTTTAAATCTATTAAAAGGTAATGGTGTAGTAAAATAGTTGGCTTACTGCTTCCGTATCGGTTTTGAAGTTGGCGTGTTCTGCGACCACGTTCCTTGACCATACCGTCACCGTAAAGACTGTTTCCGGCGCTCATGCGTAGCTCATCAGCTCTTGCTGATTCTAGACGACGTTGCTCTTCCATTTCTCGTTCAATTTCAGACAGACTCTTCGGCTTTTGAACTTGATGACGCGGAACGTATTTACTCTTAAAAAACAAGAAAAAAATGATGTTCACTGCCGTATATTGTGTGATGACAAACCGTTCGCATACCTCACGCAAATCCAACAGATCCATGATCATGAATCGAATACGCGCCGATCGACCAGAATTCTCAACGTAAGATTTCAAATTTTTAAAAATGCCATTCAACCACTGACGAGCATTCGGATCCGACTGCACTTCGAATTCAAGCTTGGCACCGACATTAGTCAACAAGCTGCACAAGCATTCCAAATTTTCTTCATTGATTTCCGAAGTCAATCCTTTGACCACGTCATTTTGAAGTACGCTCACCTTCAACAGGGTCACTTTGTACAATTCACCAATCAGCCTGTTGAACAAAAAAAAAGAAAAAACAAATGAGAAAATTTATGCAAATGAAAAGCAGCAGCATCAATCATCACAACTTACCGTATAACTCCCAAACGCCGTCGTTTGTTCTGTGCTTCCAATTCTTCCAATTCAGATGCCATCTCTGAACGTTCCAAATACTGCAAATAAACAAAAAACAAATAAATAAACAAAATCAAATAAATAAATAAAAATTTTTACAGATGCAGCAGTTTTCATTTTTTCCTCAAGCTCTTTGCGCTGAGCGACCAGTGCTCTGTTGTTTTGCTGGTAAAATTCCATCTGACATCGTTTCAACAGATGCTTGATGAATGGACTCTCGGTTTTGGTGGAATTTCTGGACTCGCTCCGGAGGGCGTGGAACAGGCGACTGTAAATTTCGCAAAAGTTGGACTCGCTGATCGCCTTCTCGAACACCAGCTCGATCAATTTTTCCATACGTTCTTCTGTGTTCATGTCCTCGGCCAATTTTTTGAACTCGGCATGCATGCTGTCAAAATTTTTCGGCGTCAGTTTGTTCAACACGACACGCCCATTTTTCAACAACCGCTGAAAGCAGAATTATTAAAATATTTTTCTGATCACCACCACCACCACCAGCAGCAGCAGCAGCAGCTACTACACAAGCTGCTTCGTTGCAAACCTCAGTTCGAGCTTCTTCGGTCGAATCGTCTTCGGTAGTTAAGTAACTTGGCTTCCAAGGGTTTTCATCCCTTTGCAATTGAACGTTGATCGGCAACGACGTACGACCGATGTAACGATTCGGCTGACCACCACCACCACCACCGCCACCCGATCGTCCGCTGCGTCCACTGCGACCAAAGCCACCGCCCCCATAACTGTACGACATGTTCGGACGTGAATGTGAATCCGGCTACAAAAAAAAAATATTGTACAGATGTGATGTGTTGTATGATTTTGTTCCTATGCTCCTCGCTTTCCTCACCTGCTCTTTCAATTCAAGAAGCAAACGTCCATCACCACAGGCTAAATGCATCGGCGATCGACGAGATGAGGGCAATTTACGAGCTTCCAACATGAACTCCTTCGTGTAACGTCGAATAATTTTCTGCGGCATGCCGCCGGATTCGACCGCACAGTCAGCAGCAGCAGCAGGTTTCGAACTTCCCCCGGGCTTTTTCTCCTCTTCAACAACCATCGTGGTCGTCTTCTTCAGCTCTTCGTCGGCAGCTTCACTGGTCAAAAGCCTCGTCGGCATCTTGGTAGTCGACTCGGCTTGTTTGACTGCCAAAACAAAAAAAAATATGAAAATGATAATTTCAAACAAACAAACAAACAAACATACCTTCCGGTGCAAGGTTGGTCATCAAATTGAAGTCAGTAAATGTTGTCACTTTGGACAATACTGTCTCCACTCGATCGACCGCTGCTGTAGTATTAGCATTATTGTCTATGGTGGTGGTGCCGCTTTTCGCTTGACTATTTTGCATGTTTTCTTCAACAGCTGCGTCGCGTGATTTTACTTCCAAATTGATCACCTGCTAACAAGATTCAACAAATCAGTCGAGCAAAACAGACAGACAAACAGACAATACAAGCACAATGATAGAGAAGAAGCAACTACAAGAAAAGAGAAGCAAATGCACAGGGATGGGTGGGGTAGGGATGGCAAATTCAGCTTCAATACCTACTGCTACATCCACGACAAATTAACAATAAAGGTTCTGTCAATGTAAGAAGCCGGCTATTCTGTTAGCTAAATTTGCAATTTCAGTTGCACAACTGAAAGAAGATATATATATATATATATATATTTATATATTTATTTATTTATTTATAGAAATTGAGAAAAAAATGATATTCGCATCAGCTGATGCGTGAAAATTCAATCGAGCTCAGCTTATGGAAAAAAGAGGATAATAATAGTTGAAGAAAGTTGAATAAAATATATAACAACACATTGAATGAATGAAATATAAAAGAAGAAGAAATTAACATTTTCGCTCTGCTGTAAGCGGAACGCATTTTTCAGCGCACAATTGTGCTGAGCAAACAAAAATATTGCCGTCGCTTTGACAGACAAAGACGCTCATGCACAGCACACCAACACACACTTTCTCTCTGCACATGCGAGAAAGAAGACGTGCAAGGTGCTAATTTCAATTGCCAAGCCAACCAATCCTATTCCGACCACAAATGCAAAAATTGTTGCAAACGCATAACGGTGCAATTGAAAATCCAAGGGTGTGGTTCACCGAATTGAACAATAAATTCTATTAATATTTTTACAACTATCTGAGATAAAATAAAAGTATCATTTCTTAAAATGCAAATTCACAATCAACCTGCCTACTTATTATTATTATTATTTTTGCATCAACCATCGGATTGGATGAGTACAAAAAGAAAACAGAACTGCTTTCAATGAGAAAAACATAATCTCATAGTAGAGTACAATTTTACAAATGCTTCATTTGTTCTGCCTGCTTGCTGTTGATATAAAGTGCCTAAGTAAAAAGAGAAATTAAAAATTCTTTTAGCCACGAGCGTAAGCTCAATCAGGAAAACAATAAAACAAATGGCGACGACACATGTACGCAACCACCAGCTGATAGTGATTCATGTGCGTTTCTTGTACGTCACCAATTGCCTTGAATTTACTGTACTTTTGAGAAAAACAACACGTCGAAACCGTTCGAAACTTTTGCATTGTTCAAAAAATAAAAACAAATATTATATCCTATTATAAAACCCCGTATTTAAATTTCATCATTCAATCAGTCAGTATTTTACGATCTACGACAAAACTTATTGCAAAAGAAAAAAAAATTAATAATTATAACTGATACGGCAACAATAACAATCAATTCTTCTACCCAGAAGAAAGAAATATAGGTCATATGCTAAACCGTATTCTTTATTATAAAAGTTCTAGCAAAATAATGAACTAAGGTCACCGGAGCAGGTTGGAGATATTCTTGCACAAAATCTATTAACTCTGACAAATGTGGCGAATTAACAACAAAGACAAATAAAATAAAAATGGATGAGAGAAGAAGAAACAAAAATCTAGGATATAAATACTATATATATATATATATATATCTTATATGTATACTATATTTTATATATATACTATATTATATATATATATATATATAATCCATGAAAAATCTGAAATGACAAATCCCGATGCGCAACTGGATCAGTCAATTACCTCTTCCTGGTTAGCTGCCGCTGCGGCAGCAGCAGCAGCAGCAGCGGAAGCAGTAGTGGTCGTCGATCGATCCACTGGCACAGAACAGTTTTCAAATTCCAGACGAGTAAAACCTAAAAAGCAACAAAATTAAATCAACCAAACTTACACATTTACAAACAAACAAACAAACATACTCGAAAATTCAACACATTCTCGAGCTTCCGCAGCTTTAGCTGTGTTGTAAAAGATCGTTTCACCTCTGGAAGTTTTAATTTTGGAAACAAACGTTTCCTCGGGTAGTGCCGATACAACAGTATCATCACATCCAACAGTGATGGTAATTTCATCGCTAGAAGTTGGAGAAATTTCTACAACGACAGGTTTTTCAATGGCAACCTCTGGCAACGGAACCTCTTTTCCACTGCTAACCGGCTGCAATAAGTAAACAAATAAAAACAATCAATAAATTAAAAATTTCCCCTTCCAAATGCTTTAAAAAAAGAAACAAAAAAAAAGAACTATACCACTGATGCTTTGCTCAATTCAGAAGGCGCTGTAACGTGAATAACTTTCGGTGTTGTCTCCTTGCGTCCTCCTCCTCCTTCGTCTTTCAACGAAACCACTTCGCCCGTCTCGGGATTAGTCACAACCAAAATCTTCCTTTCCCGAATGACCGTCGGCGGGGGAATATCCTGCGTTGGGATGCCAAACGGACTGACGGCCGTGGGGGCTGCTTGGCCCGAATACGGACCCGAAATTTGGGACATGACGAAACTTTGCGGTGTATACATGCCATGAAATGTTGGATAGACGGCCGCGTTTTCCATGCATCCAGCGGTGGTCTGCGTGGCGTAAAATGGTGTTTGTACAGACGCACCTGGGATTTCTGAAATCGAAAGCAATTTGATAAAAAAAACAAAATCACAAAAAAAAATAATATCATATTCTCTACCTAATGACCATCGCTGCCCTAAATTAGGAATAAATGGCGGAGCGTGATGGGTTGGATAATTCGGAACGGTAAGTTGCTGTGCTGGATGGTGCGTCGGGGGCACCACAGTTTGTCCAGGACAGCAAATAACTGCGTTGCTTAAACTCTGCATATGCGTTTGTGAAATGTGACAACCAGGTTGATTCCTATACTGAAAAGAACTAATCATTTACAAACGTAACACACAAGCGTCAAACAATACGAATATAAATAAATATAAATATATATAAATATATATATGCATATCATCAAACAAAAGGTGAGCAAGCGACGTCGCCGCCTACGCTCAGTAGGCTGCATACGCCGAATAGACAACTACACTACATCGCTGCTGCGTTTACTGAAAAAAAAGAAAATAAATTGAACAAACGACGCCAACAACATGCAAAAATAAAAAGGAGGAGGAAATAGAAAAACAGAAACGCTAACGACACGCATGCGAAGCGTTTCAACCATCATCGTTTGATTCAAACACAAACCAAAATACAGTAATAAACGCATGATGTATTGGCAAAAGTTTAAAGCGGAAAATATTCTAAGACGGACGACTAGATTAAACAAAAATCGCACAACTTACATACATATACGCACAGAGACACGGACAAATTTATACAATAAAAATGGGTCACACACAAAGATATCAAAAACCAGGAAAGAATAATAGTTATAAGAATACAATGAACAAAGATTAATCAAGCTTACCATCTAGAAGTCATAATCCATAATACAATAAACTGTGATTGAAATAACAGCGCAATAAAGGGTCAAATAAGACTGGCTGTTTGCCACGTGGGCAAGTAACCAATTATATAAATGCTACAGTAAGACAAAAAAAGAAAAAAGGTAGGCAAAAAGTAATTCTGAACTTTTCCTTGTCTTAGCTAAATACTTGACCAGCTTCGAAATAAAAAACATGAACTTCATCCACAGATGAACTTAATAAGCAAGAAAAAGACAAATAAAAGCTAAGATGACAAAATTGTGAAACAATCATTTCTAGAATACTCAATTACTGTAAAGATGTCCCAACAAAATAAAAACAATAAATCAGCATTCAGCTAAAGACGCACAATATAGGTCGACAGATATTATCAATATTAGCCAGCGCTGTTTTGGATTGATGATGTAATTTTCAGATTAAAAGCTAAATTGCCTGATGAACAATCAGGCCAGTGATGAAAAAACAACAGCAGTGGGTCGAGAAAACACTGTATTAGGAAAATGTAGATTGGAAATTTTTTAAAATTAATTTTGAATTAATTTTCACCCTCAAAACTATTTTAATTCTCTTTCTTTCACTATAACTTAATCTCTAACAAACTTAATGGAATTTAACAGCATTTACTGTACATTTAACTTTGCAATAAAAATTTCAAAATAGTTAAAATTTATAATAAAATAATTAACGTGTTTTATTAAAGTTATATATTATTTATATTATTATTATTATTATTATTATAAGAAATAAATGTATGACGTGTACTTACGTTCATTTTGAAATCGATAGAAAAAAATGGAAGAGCGAAGAGAAAAAAGCGGATGACCAGTTCAAGAGAGACAAACAAACTGAACACAAACAACGAGTACCCTAAAGAGTGGCTTTTTTAAACAAATCACTTTAAAGGTTGTTAAATTGATAAGAAGGATAAAAATAACCGTTTTTAAAGTTAAAATATAAAATAATAATTAAAAAAAATAAATAAATATTCAAAAAATTTAGCAATTAAACATCAAGTCAACATTTATTTTTTTCTTAAATAATAAATGATTAATACCTTTGACAAAAATTTCTACAGTATGACTGTCATCGTGATTTTTTTGCATAAATTATAAAATGAAACAATATAATTCATAATGAAGTACAAAAATTAGAATAGAAACGTTGAATTGGATCAGAAATTGCACAAAAATAACATAATTTTGTTTTTTATTTCAAATCGTTGAATGACCTTTTTGCCTACTTCACGCAAAGGTCATGTGAAATTAAATGAGCATTGAGGAAGATTTCAAAAAAAGAAAAAACTGCACAAATTTATTTGTATTCTATTACAGTTGTTACAATCGCAATTGTATGCACAATTACCAATGCGTAAACATAAAATAAAGCTTTGGAAGTTCAAAGAAAAAATTAAGAGATGAAATATAGCGTCACTCAAATTAATATTTACATTAGAATGCACTGCATTGATTTATATATTGAAAATTCAGCTGATGCTGTACTGCTGATGGGACAAGGAGAAATTTTTACAAATAACGAATTTTGGGGCACACAAAAGCTATTTGTATTTTCACAATAAACCATCTGTTTGTAATATTGCAGTTTTTTATTTAGTTATATTTTTCAACTTTCATTGATTTTTCATCAGATTTTCTAGTTTACCATTATGAAAATCCAACTTTTCAGTTTTCATATGAACCGAACTGTTTTCTCGGATCAAGTAAAACAACGAAAAGGTATTGCACGTATTTTGGATAAGATACGATTGTATATTCTTTATACAAGAATTTCTATGTACCGTTGTTCCCTGTGCAGTCTGAAATCAAATAATCAATTCGTTCATTTTTCTATAAATACTTGCATAAATTTCATTCGCTGTTATTGCATTACCTTGTGCGTTGTTATTGTTATCACACGCATAATACACAGCTGATAATGTATTTCGTCATGAATCTTATCACACGTACCTGAAAACAATGAATATGGTACTCACGATGTTGAGAATTTTATTGGAATTTGTGATTAAAAATGAAGATATTAAAAGATATTTTTGAATTTAAAAATTAGTTACATTTTCCTTTTTATTTCCAATTTGTTTTTAATTTACTTTTATAAGTGAGTAATTTTTTTCAGAAATTGTTTCCGCGATGCAAATGAGGCAAATTTACATGTTCATTTTGAAAGTCGGTATGATTGTGGATATAAATTTGCATAAATAATCAGCAGTGATAGAGTTTAATTACATAGTTTTAATATCACTTGTTTCAGGAGCTAATTTACGTTTGCAATGCACAACAACAGGAACTGCAGTGTTAATTTTCCACTCTTTTGTCAAAAAAGTTTCTAATGTTGAGCATTGTTGTCTTGAAGTGAGTATTGGTGTTTTGAATGTGAATTTGCTTAACCTTGCTCGAAATTATTTGCCTTCATTAAATCGCATCAGACAATTGGTATAACGTGTTTGCACATAGCTAGCTGGGCAAATGAGGACTTGGTTCAACTGAAAGATTGCATAATGATCGGCTATCGGTATGCGGCAATTAAAAGTTGATCAATTTGCAAAATGATTTTCATTGTAGAATGCTTCATCCGGCTAAAGAACTTTCGGAACGTTCTGGAAGATATTGCAAACTTTGGCACAGTGTTGCGCGTTTGGAGAGATTCATACTTCGGAAACTTCGCTACAATTTACAATTTCCACAACCGCACAAAGTGAATTCAACCAGTCTCACATTTATTTTGATATCGATTAAATTGTTTTTCAGTATTTGTTGAATTATTTGATGAATTTATCGAATTGGCTTGAGCGACGTGTGATCGATGAGCAGATTGTGAAAATGCGCATCACCGCTGTGAAAATTTTACAAGATTGCTATTTGAAACCGCAACTGTTCGACGACAATTCTTCGCCCACAATTTCAATTGCCGCCATTTATTTAGCTTTGAAAATTTGCGGAATTTGCATCCCATACGCTGACAACGACGCACCCGTACCTTGGTGGAAAGCTTACCGTCCAAGCTTAACATTGGAACGGCTAATTGTATTGTGCAATGACATCTTAGATATTTACCAAGATGAATGATGAACGTGCTTTTTTTGCTTTTTGTTCCTAATGGTATAATCAAGAACTGAACGATTTTTGTAATTGTTTTTTTTTCAAAAATAAATTCGTCATGCTGTTGGTTGTTCTACAGTGAAATAATCAAAGCACACAATGATTGATGGATACCATTTGCGAGGGGTAATTTGATGTTTAGCATTGTCGAAAGTGATTAAAAAAGAAAAAACGACGACTCGTCAGTGTTTGTGCAATTTGTTTTTTCATCTTTAACCACCGCAAATATTTCGTATTATTATAAATGAAGAATCATTTTGCCCAATTTTCAACGTATTCAACACTTGATGAGTAAGCTGAACGTGGTGACAGTTTGTTGACCGACCATCGTTGGGACAAGCTTTGACGATGTTAGCGTTTGGGAAAATTTATTGCACATCTCGACTGCTGGGGTCTGTTTTACAGTCGGTCAACAGAGAGATGACGACGTGTTGTTGTTCTTGTAGGTCAATTATTACTTGACGTTGTTGTTGTGCGGATGTTGAAGCGGAAAGCAGCAGAATCGCTGGAGCCGTTCAGTTTCAATTACACATCTTACATGAGGACGACCAGTAAAACGTGGCGGAACGTGGCCATCGCTTCTGTGATCATACTGATTCTGGCTGTTGTCATAATGACCGTCGTGATTGTTATTCTCATCCAAAGCCAATCCCAAACGAAGTAAAAATGCACAGTTTCAACTTTAACGATAAATATTACACGTTGAAATAATTTCCAATTTTGATCAGCTCTTCTGATCAGTCACCGACCACTGCACAACCACCTGAAGATGATGGCGAAGAAATACCGGGTTGTTTTCCAAGTGATGCACTGGTGAAAACGCGCAGCCGTTGGAAAACCATGCAAGAATTGCACATTGGCGACGAAGTGTTGGACTTGGACGAACGCGGTCGTCCGGTGTATACGGAAATTTTCGCCTGGCTCAGGTACGATTTGCTCGGGCACCGTTTTGTGAAAATAATAACCGCAAATGGAATAACCCTGACACTCACGCCCAATCATCTGATTTTCAAACTGATCCACCACGACTGTGCCACGCCTAACAATCGCACTATGAAACTGTCTGATTACGAGGCCGTACTTGCCAGTGAAATTCAGAAAGGAGACGTGCTGCTGCAAGTGGATTCTTCTTTGAACGCGGTCCACCACGCGGTCGTCACTGAAATATACAGCGTTCGTGGACGAGGAGCCTTCGCGCCGGCTACACTGTCCGGCACGCTCATCGTCGACGGCACATTGGTCTCCAGCTACACATCCTATTGGTTTTTTGATTTGATTGGTCATCAATTTATTCACGAAATTATTTTCGCACCGATGCGCTTTTTTTACGCATTTCTCAAAATTGTGGTCAAACACCAACCAATCGTTGATGTCTGGTTTTCTCCTAAATACGGCGGCACTCACTGGTATGTGGAAATTTGGAAACGATTTCGTTCTACAGTCAGTTGAAGTTGTATTACATTTTTCTTCCCCACCCCCCTTACCCCCCCCCCTCACATCACAATCACTGAAAATTATTCTTTTCATAATTGAATTTTAGCACAGTTGAATTGAATGCATAAACCTACGCAGGAACGAAATTCAAAAGCTATCCTCAAATAAATATTTAAAAAATTCTTCCTAAAGACAGTTGTAACTGGAAAACTAGAAAACGTACACGAAGAAAGTAAAACTTTTTCTAATGTTGAATGGATTCCCAGTCGTCTATTACTGTTTGCAAATAATTTTCAAGTTTGCAGCATAATTTGTTTTTTGTAATATGCTGAATAATATTTTTTGTTCATTCGGTTTAATCTAGTGTAGTTTTGTCTTTGTAAAATGTTTTTTCAATGTATTTTCTTCATCACAGCTTGTTGATTTTGCATTTCTATTGATCATCATTATCGCATATCACGTTATTATTTTCCAACAACAGTAATGTTCATGAGTTTTAATTTGAATTATTGCCGAGCTAGTTTTTCATTTCAAATCAGTCAGACTGCATTTGTTACCGTAAACTGACAAGAAGGTTCATCACTGAAAATATTCACCATTGTGCTGTATGTTTGAAGAAACTTTTCCATATCAGCATGTGAAGAGAATTTTGACAAATTATTAATTTATTTGTACACGAATGCCATTTTATTGTAAATAAATATCATGTTGTTCAAATGCTGTCAAACGCTGGAACAGTAATCAATCAATAATAGTTTTAAAATTGTCGGCAAAATTTTCTGCAATTCGCAATAAATGTGCCGCTCAGATTTATATTCATCTGTTCAATTTGTTTCATTACTTTTTTTGCAAACAATATTGTGCTTATGTTATATTTTTCGCTTGTGTAATTGAATTTTCTTTCAGTTTTGCGCATGCAATTTCAGTTTCACTGCCCATTGAGACAATGAATCAATAGTTCAGTTGTTCAATTGCTTATTGTTTGTGCAAAAGTTGTAGAATTCGCATTTCCCCCTGTCTAAATAGCTTTGCTTTATTGAATTACTGTGGATTAGGCTCGTGAGTTGTCGTTGTGAAATGGTTATCTTTGTGCATTCCAAAAAATTACAGCTGCGAAAGTTTGAAAAGAGTATTATTTTTAAATAACAGTTTCAATTAACGTTTTCAATAAGATGCCAATGCTTTGAGCTTTAACATGTTTTTGATAAAATATTTATTGCTCAAGTTTCGACAATTATTTATTGTTTTTGTTAGTTGTTATTTATTTTGCTTTGCAGTTTGTTGAGCATGGTAATAATACAGCTAAACACGCATTCATTTGCAGCTGATTGTATTTTTAATCGCATTATCATGTGAATCATAGGAACGCGCCTGGTATCTCAATTCAAATAGCCAGTGCTATTTGTAAGCTTTTTTTGCTACCTCATCAAACATGGGATGTGTGTGTGTGTGTGTGTGTGTGTGTATGTGTGTGTGTGCTTTCTCGACTTTTGTTTTACAGTTCTTCAAATCATTGATCATTGTTTTTTTGTTTTTTTCAAATTTCCAATGCTGTCCTGTTGCATAATTTTCTAACGGTATACTTTAAAATTGTACATTTGCATAACCTTTCTTCATTACCAGCTTCAATCAGCTGAACGTTTTATGTTCGAGCAACAGAAAAGAAAGTTTTCTTTCCAGTGAAAAAATTATTGAATTATTAGAAAATTACGCAAAAATTATTATTAGAAATGCGAAAAATGTAGATGCGTTTCAAGGTGTTTTGCAAATCACAGTTTAAAAATCAGTCGGTGCTGAGCGGAGGGGTGGTGTGATTGGGGGGGGGGGGGAGGTGAGTTCAGCTGACGAAGCTGACGATGATGATTGCAAGCTGACGCTTTTCATTTGCAACGCTATAATGCTCCTTATTCTTGAAAATGATTCTTTTCATAATTGAATTTTAGTTGTTGTTGTTGTTTTGAATTTGAAAATTATCAACGCTGTATTTCAATGTTGATTGTTGCTTTCTTTTCAGAATCACAAACTTTCTATTTTCTTCAACTGCCTCCTTCAATTTGACATTTTCCACAAAGTATGCTTTAAGAAGCTGCTGAAGGACCCTACAATGAAATACCTCAATCGTAGGCAAGTTGTGCAATCTTTATCCTTTCAAAAATAATAATGCATTACTGAGCTTTTGCTTAAGAGTTGCAGTTTTTGAAACAAGCATTTCGAAGCGTTTGAGAAAATATGCGTGAAATTTTTCATAATTGAGCATTCAGTTTATTTCAGAAATGATTTCAAACTTTCAGATACAGTTGTAGACTACAAAAAGAAAACATAAAGTGACCTGTTGTCAAAATTGTCAGATTAAACAAGAAGGAAACGTGAAGTGATAATTTGACGACGGTCAGTCACTTTAGATTCTGCAACATGCTGGGTAATTAAGACAAAGCAAATGATATTAAAAAATTTTATCTGATCTAGAATTTGCGCAGAAATTAGAAAAATCACTAAATTTTGAAATTTAATATATACATTTTCAAAACACTGCTGAAAAATAATAAGAAAATGAAACTGACGGTTTAGGTTTGGGGATTTTTGAATTGAATTGCAAGGAAAATAAAGCTAAAATTGAAAATTTTGACCTGAGTTGAAAAAATTCCTTATCCAAATTTAATTGCAGGAAAAAATGTCACGAACATTGGTAACAGTTGTGAAAAAGCTTGCAAGTGAAAGATAAATTCAACAATGTAAAATTGCTTGTAATATTATGTTTATTCACTTGTGCTATAATTTTGGTTTTAATTCAATATTTCTGGCTTTTCTGCAATATTCGTTTTCTTGAATAATAATTCAGATGAACAGATAGCTTGGGCAAAAACTGGCGAATGGAAAGAAGGAAAATGAAACATTTGATAAATCCCAAGAAAAAATAAGGATGATGACCACATGGATGAATAAATTTCAAATGTTGAGCTTTGAAGCTGTTGATAAAACTGTCAAAGAGAATGTTTCAAAATTTTCTAATAAAAATGAAAAAAGGAAAAGCTTCTTGACAGTTGTCTTGAAAATTTAAGTGAAACTCAGATCATAAAACACCATGAACTGTTGAGTAATGTTTGTTATTTTTGCTTCATTTAAATTTTAAAATTGAATCAAAATTAAAATTTTCAGCAGTATCAGCCAGCTTTTGATAGAAGAAATGTTACAAGGGGAATATTGGGTGTTTAGAATTGCGCATTAAATGCATTTCATTAGCCTGGGCTTTCTGTAGTTTTAATTGGGAAACCAAGTTGCCTACAGCAGATTAAAATTTACAATTTTACATCACATTTATTGTTTTGTTTCGTTTTTACATTTGTGTAACATTTTGTTCAGTTACTAAAGTGGAGCCACATCATGCGTTGTGAATGTAATGAATTTGAAATGGCATTTTTTTGCTCATTTGCAGAAATTATTGCATAGAAGTGATTACTGTACAGTGTATTGAAATAAAAGAAACATGTGAACTATATGACCAAATTAATCAAAGCTACTATGCTTTACAGGTAAACACTTAAAACGTATTTTTGAAGTCCAGTACTAAAATAGAATAACTAACGCAGTGCAGTAATGAACTGCAAATATTTATTTTAACAATGACCTACTTTTAGCAAAACATATATAAAAATCACTTCCAGATTTAAAAGCACAAAGTGCTTGCAGCAAACTGCCGTCAACGATGTTCACTATCATATTTTTTAAACTTCCTCTCCTGACGTGAATGGCTATTTCTAAAAATGAAATGGTTCTCACACAACGGATTTGACCAGTTCTGGAGGCGGCACATATGCATGTTTAATTATTTCTATATTTTTAAACGTTTAAGAAAAATGTCTCTCATATTTCAAAACACTAGATTAGGTAAAAGATGCTTTTGAAAATCATGACAACCGATTACAATATTCTTAATAACCCTCACTTACTGCTAATCTGAATGTGTCAGTGACAAAACACTGACATTTTGTACTTGGTTGGAAGCTGACTGTCAGTTCGTAAAGTAGGAAATGTGTGTAATTTGTCATTAAAAGTTTTAGATGCTTTTTTAATCCTGTAGTCAATCTGTACAAAATGGATTAACTTGCTGCGGCATTTATTCTAATTTTTCCATTGATATACATAACGTAATAGACAAGTTCAGTTGCATGCAATTAAAATTATAAATTTTCAAGTTTTTGATATCACGTAATTGGGATTTCAATTTTATTGAAATGAAAAAACGGCACTATTTTGTTCTTCATCAGACTATCAGCATGATAATATATGTGCAAAAACTTCTGCACACTATATCAGCCATCCTCCCCTCATAAATTAGTGCATAAATGTTGTGCACTCAGAAAGTGCATCTACGATTTTAAGGTATGCCACAAACAGATAATCACGGCGAGTTGAATATGCAGCGAGTTGATCACGCGGTGAGTTGAACTAGACCCAACCTATGATAGACAGATCTACCTGACAAATTCAAGCAGGCCAGGCGCTGGCTAACCACAGTAGAGCGACGCCTAAAGAGTTGGAACCAAGGAAACCTAAACTATATGTCTGCCATGCAGCATTACGTTGAGAACGGTTGGCAAAAAGAGCACCTGAGACCAGTATGCGGGTTCAGACTTGGTATCTCCCCTATCTTGCAGTTTATCAGGATGCAGTTGAAAGGAGGAAGTGTCATACTCTGCTCGATGAAGCAGCGCACCACAGAGGGTGCTCATTGAAGAGTCAGCTGGAGGCAGAGCTGAAACTCCAAATCAATCTGCAGGGGGCTCTTATTTGTTTTCGTTGCTTCCGTGTAAGGGATTACACGTGAATTTTCAGAAGATGCACTCTATAGCCTTCAGCAAGAAAAAGATTAGGATGACTGCTGATTCCTATCAAACAAGGAAACGTGAGGGGCCTGCTAGTCCAGGCAGTAGTCATGAAAGTTTGTTTTAGCTTGACTTGCTCCCTCTTTCTGGCAAACGGCACTGTGAGGGTGCACATACAACGTCATCAAACATGAACGCTGAGAGCGGCTAAGGAAGACCTAGAAAATATATATATGTGGGTAATTTGGCCATCTCCTGTGATTCATCTGATGAAGTGAATAACTTTGCCGCCCAGTTTGATGAGATGATGGCTGCCAGGGGTTTCATCTGCTCAAATGGGCCAGTAATAACTTCACAGCATTCAGTACAGTACCCACTGACTGACGTACCCAGAGTTCAGTGGATGTTTCTAAAAAACGTTAGGGATTTATTGGAACAGACTAGGTGATCATTTAACCTTTGTGTTGCCCAGAACGACCGAGTAGCCAGGTCTGAACGCAACAGTTGTAGAGTACGGCATACCCCATATTTGACCTGGTAGGGTGCCTAGCTGCATCTGCGGTAAAAGTCAAGATCATATTCTTGTCCCTTTGTCAGTTCAGACCCTGATGGGCCAATTCTCTGCTAGAGGATGTAAAGCAGGAGTGGTTCGAGTAAAAGTGAGAAAAAGAGGAGCTCTCATGCATTTGAGTTCCTTGAGCTGTGTCAGTGGCACTAAGACAACTGACGCGGATAGAAACCACGCATTGTGCAACACGTCAGTAGGGGCGTACGGCGTGGCAGTTTATCTGTGCACCAAGAACGCTGATCAGAGCGTCCTTGTAAATCTGGTCACCCATAAGACTCAGGTCATCCCCGTTAAGAGACTGAGGTTCCTGAAGATGGTACTCGTGTCAGCTAAGATTGCTGTAAGATTAACTCACTTCGTGCTGGGCAAGCTAAAGCTGGACATCCATTCCCTCACTTACTGGGTCTACCGTGAAGGAGTGCTCACGTTTGTATGATCTGCGTCGAGCTGATTGAAACCCTTTGTCCTTGTTTGGGCGAAGGAATTCCAACAGCTTCATCAAGACTTCCTGCTGAGAAGCATTATTAAGCTGTGATGAGGTCTTAGGAGTGTCTGCGACAGAGTCCTGATGGTGGGATGGCTCCAAATGTTTGGCTCAGGCATCACAAGCAAGGCCAGCGGACCAAGCAGATATGAGACGAACCCCTCAGTTGCCGCAGGAGGAGGTGCATGGCTAAAGATAGTCAGTTCTGGTATTGAAAACAGCTCACACCCATGAAGTCCCCTTTCATTGAGGAAAATATGGATACGTCGAGAGGCTTTTCCAAATTACTGCGAATTACCTACGTTTCAAGATGAAATGTGGATCAGCATTGAGTGAGTGCTAGGGCAAATCTCTGATGGTGAAATGGATGCAAACTGCGGAAAACTTATGGATACGGTTGGTCCAGAAAAAATTGTCCTGGCAAAAGCTTCAGACTCTTTAGAAAGAAGGCCGCTTTTGGAGAACAACCATAACAGCCAGTCGGACCCCCTCAGGGTTCCTGCGTGTGTAAGCGATTAGGGAATTCAGATCTCCTGACGCTGTTAAAACACACAGACATTCTTCTGGTTGGGTATGTGTTGAAACAGGAGCTGATTTCCCATTCCACTTGAGGCAGCATTATGCCAGGACTAACCAGACATTAGTAATTTTTAGGCATCACTTTTGGATCTTGGAAGGGCGCAGCCAGGTAAAACGCGTGATACGCGAGTGCTTGATATGTCAATGCGCATCAGCCAGACTTGTCTACCTGCGGATGGCCACGCTATCTAGAGAACGAGTGGTTCAGGTTCCTGCCTTCTCACACACCAAGATGAATCTCATACGCCTACTGTTTGTATGAATGGTGAGGAGAGCCACATCACTGAGGAACGTCTGCTTCTTCACTTCTTCAGAGGAAAATGGTAGTGGACTGCATCCACTAGAACTTTACCCTGAAAAGGGCCATGTGGGTAGGTAACTAATGGCTGTGCTGCTCCATTCTGTCAAGGTATTTAGCAAGGCGCTGCTTGACAAAGAAGAGCTAAGTACCCTACTCTGTGAGGCAGAGACTTTTCTCAAGACCTGGCAGCTTAGTCTCAGCAGAGATAACAAATGGGATCACTATCCTTTGAGTATATTCCAGCTCCTCATAATTTATGAGAAAAAGAAGCTTTATATGATTGAAGAGCAGGATACAGACTAGAAACTGAATGGAAGCTGCCCCCTCCTCCACAATAAATAATCAGATGTTTCTACCGTCAGCAGCTTATTGCCAAATGATGATAAAATGGAGAATCAGCTTCCTCATCACTCAGCTGCAGCGGCGGAAATAGAGAAGTAACTATGTCAGCCTGCTGATCAACTATTTGGTATTGATTTTTGAAGATAACAAGCCACGATTGTGATGATTGATTGTGATTGATGATTGTTGTAATCATGAAGTTGTTTGCCAGTGAGGACAATGGAGGCGTTTGCATGAAAACATGAGCAATTGTCATTAGGTAGCTGTGATTGAGATGGACGGCCATATACAGTAAAATTTGGTTATAATGATCTCAGTTTTAGCAATGTTTCAGCTATTGTGATAAAAATAAACTTAACCATAAATGTATCAATAAACTAAGTATATGCGCGTAAACTCAGTTATAACTATACTCAATTATAACGATCGAAATCAATGTCCCCTAAGCTCATCATTATAAGTGAGTTTCACTGTATATATATATATATGTATGTATACAGTCCACTTGGAAGAAAGCGACAGAATCTGCGGCAAAGAAAATGATTTCATATGCTCTTTTCATCCAGTAATTACTAAATACATATTCTATTGATGTATTATTACGCAGACGCATATTGTTATAGAACATTAGAAATTAAATATGAAAGATGCATGTATTAACTTTTGTCATTGCAATGCGCAGTATGTTTGCAAATAAATGCTTGTTACATTTTCAGAAATGAAATAAAATTATATTATAATAAATTGAAAATTCAGAAACGCAATAATTTCTACTCTGACTGTTTTTCATTAAGGTTTCAGCAATAATAGATTATTTTAATTATTCATAAACTAAATCAAAAGCATGACAAATTACTTGTTGAAATGAAATAGAATATTAAAAGTAGATACATTCATAAAACACAATCTTACTGATCAATTTCAGCTGTATGCAAACTTGAAAAAATATGCAACATACCTGCTTAAGATACTTTTTATCATTTGACATTCACCCTTTATTGCTGTCCATTCTAAAAAATGATGTTTTACTTTGAAGAAATATAAATTAAAATCAGGAAAAGATCAATTCATCTTTGTTGATAATCAATTGACTAACCAGAAAAAATCACAATCTTAAATCAATGTACACAATCAGAGTTTTAAATAAAGGTCACTACACAAATAGAGTTGAACTCACATGCAAATTTCCGTTTAACCTTGCTATTAATAAAGGAAAGCAGCAACAAATTTCACTGATCATAGTTGATTAAAACAGTGACTGAAAATAAATTCAAATTATGATTCAGTTCAAATGATGATTTTCATCATTGAAAATTGTTTCGTTTTTTTCTTTGAGAAACATTACTTAAAATATTAAAATATAAATATGAAAAAAATAAAAAATTACCTATTCAGTACATTTTAAAAAATAATTCATCACTGTTGATTAGAAACAAATAATTAAAATTGGCAAACAGTTTCAACTATAACGGATTAGTCATAATTTTGAAAGCTGATATAGATAAATGAGAAAATGGCACCTGAAGACATCTAATAAAAAAGTGTGAGCGAATCAAAAAATCAGCCAAGAAGCCAAGCATATTCAACATCTTAGTTGTTCCAGAAGTTTGACAGACGCTAAATGCAACAAAAGCAAAACTGAGGTTAAGCGACTTTCTACTTGAAATCAGAAGCAATCAAGCATTAAAATACAAATCAGGGATTTAAACAAACAGAAATAGTCATTATCAGAATAGATTGATTTGCATAGCAGCCGGGAAAGCGCTCTCAACAAGCAAAATTCCACACAGGCAAACCGCGAATTAAATTTCAATCTTAAATAGCTTAAAATTGTGATAAAAACTATTTCACTAAATAAACCATAAAATCCATTAAATTATTTAAATTGTTTCAATCAATTTTATCATAATGCATGTGCTTTATGGTGTAAATATTTTCAAGTGAATAGGACAATTGTCAGCAATAAGAATGATCAAAATAAAGAAAAAAAGCAATTATATCTGCAAAATGTATTTCTAAAAATGATTAATAGCTTAAAATTGCTTTTTACGACAATGCAAAATGTTAAAAAAAGCAGGCTGGTTAGCCCAAAAGCTTCATTTAAAAACTTCGAGCTGCTGCGATGCAGACCATGCAAATGGAATTTAAATCTAAAAAGTCTAACTGCCCTCAGCGGTTACTGATGATATTCAGTTCCTTTTCAATTCTGTTAATGAATTATTATGTGATATGAACATAATCAAAATCAGACGTTGCTGTAACAACTCTATTTCTCATTATTAAAAGCAAATTTGGACAAATTGGAAAATATTCAAATATTTCAAATAATTTATTGCTTAAATTTATTATTCATCAGTGTTATAATGCAATTAACGAACCATATGTTTACTCATGTTTATGTTAAACTCAGCCCCGTAGCATCAGGGGGGAGCATTTGGAGGCATTGTTCCGTCATTAAAATCTTATGCCCCATCCTATATTCACTGAGCATCTCTAATGAGGAGCTTCTGCGACGGTTTTACAAAGCTGGAAATCGTAAGCTGTAACTTTATTAAACTCAAATATCAATGACTCGTAGTCATATAATAAAATATTTAATGACAAACCGTGGTGTTAACTAAATTATGCGCGATTAAGTGAAAATTGCAGGTGATTCACAGATGCTTATCAAGCAGACTTACAAACTTTTAAAAATAAAGTTACAATGTCACACGCCTTCTTCAAAATTTCATCTGCTCCTTATAAGAAAGTGACCACACTACGGGGCTGGTTAAACTATTAATTGCTTACATGCACCGCATAATATTACTTTTATGCACTTGTTTGTTTACTATACCTGAGGTATTTTAGAAATAAAAATTACTCTACTTATATAACGATTATTTCCACAATAATAGAAATCTAATATTCGTAACAATTGCTGACGGCTATCAGTTATAAAAAAAGTGAATTTCAGCCTCTACAGACTGACATCACATTTTCATTTGCAGATTACAATTGTAGCAGCTGTGCACTGAGGATGAAATCTACCTCTGATAAAAGAGCATATTTCATTACGGTTGAACTGCTTTGAATTTATTTTATGTTTGACATGCAGGACTTGCTTATGACAATACGTGTGCAAAAATTTTTATCAGATCACTGAATGCCATACTATTTTTAAATATTCAGAATCTAAATTGTCATATAAATCAAATGGGATTTGTGATATTTCCAGCATTGTTAATAGAAATTTTTATTAGAAAAATCACCTTGATAAAAATGAATTATGAAAAAGTTAGTATTTATATTCCTAATGAGTTGCTTATTTTCAAAACATCTATTGTCAAACAAATGCCTCTGAAAATTTTTTAAAATAAATTACTACATTCAGCGAGCAATATGTAGACATTATGTAGCTTTTATTGCCTACATGTTTGGCATGAAAAAACTGCTGGAATACCAGGATATTTTGTGGATGATTTCTTACTTTTGTTAATAAAACATGTTACTTTAAAATATTTGTTCCATTTGCTTTCTGATTCATGCTTCACTGCGTCTGTAATGCAGGAATCATTCTGATTATTCTGATAGCACTCAAACATAATAATATGCTCTCATTTTTCTCATATTTGTCTCTTAATATAACAGTGTAAGGGAGTTGTTGCAGCAGCTCTGTCTGAATAAGGTTTAAATCAAAGAGATCACATTAAATTTCAAATTTTAAAATGATTTTAAACGTTTCAAATTTGTTAGAAGATTCAAATTAAGGAGCTTTTTGAAACAAGTTGGAAGTTTTATTTCAACACAAAATATCAAGAAATAGGAAATGTAATGTCTCAAAATTTAAGAATTGAATTCTTATAATTCATGCTGAAATTTTCAATAATTACAATAATTCTATACATGTGTATAATTCTTTCTATGTAATAAAAGTATTGAGTAGGTATTGAAAGTGACAATATATTGTTGTTTATAAATGTACCAAACCTGATGAGACATATGACTATCTATGTATGTTAATTTTTAGGGCAGTATGCATCATATTCTGAGCCCTTCTTTAAAAGAAAGGAACTAAAACATTGCCAAGTTTTAAAATCTGCATTGTTTTAGCAAACCAATCAATTGAAGTTATTGGGATTAAATAGAGCAGCTAGGTTTCCCAACAAGGCTTGCCATCTGGGTTCCAGAGGCGCACGTAGAAAATCATCATCGAAAATTCTATAAAGTGCTTGATGGCAGGGACAACTATTTCCATATGGACAACGGTGGTTGCCATGTTGTGTGGACATACAAAGACGTTTCTTCATCCCGAATTCAAAACAGGCAACCAAATCAGCTCGTTTTTTCCTTGAAATTTGCCAAAATGATGAGGGGACTACATACTGTGATACTGTACGACACATTGGGCAACCTCTAAAAAATTTCCATTTTCCAAAACAATATCTATAACTGTATAACATTCAAATAATATTAAGAAAATTTCATACAGCCTGATTTCTTCAGACAACTCTATTCTTTTCCGCCATTTATCAATACATTCAAAACAAAAATAGTGTCTGCAATTTGGCATAAAGGCAAAAACGCGAGAATATTCATTTTTCTTTTTTAAAACTGCTTCTGTACAAATGGAACATACAACTTTTGATGGAGGTAAATTGAATTCATTGACTTCTGCTCCCTCCTCATTGTCAGATGCATAACTCTATTTAAAAGTAACAAACATTTTCAAACAAAAGTGTTATAAATCATAGACTCTACCTCATTCAAAAATGGTGACTCAGAGTCATTACTTATCTTTCTACCTGCCTCATCTTCCGAAAAACTTTCAATTTCTTCTTCACTGCTTAAATCATATGTAGTTTGTAAATCATGATACCTAAATTTAAAAAGTTATATTTTTGAATTGATAAAATTACTCAGCCTGATAATATAATAAGAATATTAATCATAATAAATAAATATATGCAAAAATCAAAACGAAATAAAAATCTAATCAGAATCAGAATAACCAGAAAGTAAAATTGAATTAAGTTAATGAAAATTACAAACGTAATATAAAATAAAGGAAATATAAAAAATTAAAAGCCAACAGTCACCTCTCAGAATTAAAAAATACAAAGTCTGCAGGAATAAAAAATGCATATTCTTAATATAGTAAAACAGTATCATGCATCTTTGTTTATTAAAAATAAATGATGATACGTGATTTTCTATTCAATCATTGTTTAATAGTCATGCGCCTGATGCAATGTGACACTGATTTCTGCGTTTATAGAAGTTTAATTAAATATTAAACAGCTTTGCATAAATGCACCATAAACTACGTTAATGTTTGATTGTAATTCATAATTTCATATGAAATAAATAAAGAGCTTACGTGACTTCATTATAATTCAAAAAAGATTTATTTAGGTGATGTTCACACACATAGCGGAAATGATGACGGGTGCGAGGTGAAAACCTTTCCCCATAAAGGCATTCACCATTGGTGCAATCTTCACTGAAACAGAAGTTGCAAATCCCATTACTTACCGTTTCGCCTAACATAACTGACAAAGCACAACGGATTCAAAGCTGGCAACGCCCCTTTCAACTTCAAACTCACGAACAACAATAAGTTATTAATACCGTAATCTATAGTTAAAGCAAAGTAAGGTAATATAGAAAAGCCTTCAAATCCATTTACTATTACGTACAACTGTAAGAGTACTATTACTATATAACTTTGAAATATTGAGCGGTAAAAAAAAGAATAGTACAGGTAAGCTAGTGAAAAATGAAATCATAAAGAAAATCAACATATTAAAAATAAATCGATTACTGTAATAAGTGAAAAATACTTAACACGCTCTCTTATTGGTGCAAGTTTTTATTACTTATTCTTTTTTACTTTACTGGATTAAAGTGTTCTTTTTGTTATCTGTGCGCATACTAATGCCTGATGCTACTTTGCATTGATTTCTTAATTTGATGTAACTAAGAGCTGCTAATGATATATGCTTTATGAATGAAAGGTGTTTTGAATATTCTATATAAGTAGTTTACTCCCAAAATATCTTTAATGTTCCAAAAGACAAACAGAACAAGATGACAAAAACGCCTGTTTATATATATATATATATATATATATATATATATATATATATATATATATATATATACATATATCGTGGCAACAACTACTGTAGGTGCATCGTACTATTGATTATTAAGTGTCAATAATATTATAAAATTTGATTCACGCCACGTCTTTCTTCAGAAAATAAAACTGCGTTTAGGTGGTCCAGTGCTGTTTCAGGCAGTGATGGCTATTATTACGGATGTGAATTAGCCGTTGCGTTGATTGCTCATTTTCAGGGTCAGCGTGCGCATGCCTGGGGTTGCTCTTTGCGAATGGTCTTGATGTGAACTTTTGCTGAGTAGTAACCCAAGGCTCTCATTTTCTTCTTTTCTCCATGGGAGCATCCAACGTTGATTTCACCAGTAGGTCTTTCCTGAGGGTGTTCTAATAACGTAGACACGGTTTGGACTGACTTACGTTATGACTCACCATGTTGACCATTTCTTGGTAAACAGGTGCTACTAAGACTAAGATCAGGTACTAAGACTTGAACACTGATTTTTAGTGGTGTCAGTTCTTGTGCTTGCAAATTGTAATAATACACTTGCCTTTCTTTTGCACTTTTCATTTTCTCTTATTGAGCGCTGAAGTTTTGTCACTATTCTGCGGTGAATGTTCTTTTGTGTGTAGCGGACGCAGTCTGACGCTTAACAACTACAATACTTGTCTAAATAACGAAGTGAAAGAAGAAGAATGAAGCTACCGTAAGCAGGCCGTTACTTGAAGATCATGGAAGGATTACGGTGGAACGTTGTAGTTGTTGGTGGTGGAAGTAGTAATTGTGATATATGGTAGTGGCCGTTATCGTTATTTGTTAATAAGTATTGTACTTTGATCTGCCTCTTGAATGTGAGAATGTTACTGACAAAGCATGAACTAGGGAAAAGGGGCAGCAGGGCCTGTAGGAGCAGGAAGAACAATACGGTCAGCGTATTCGAAAAATGGTCAATACACAAGATGAACCCCCAGGTCGACAGCAGCGCATCGTCACTTAGTGATGACCATGACAGCAGCCCAGTTGGGAAAGCCCGCCCGGGAGAGCAGCGTGTTGCACAAGCATAGGAAGAGAATCTTGAGATGAATAGTTTAAGACCAGCATTGTCTGTGATGCTCCTGTTTGACATAGAGCACTTTTGTCCAAGAGGATGCTTCCGTTGAATTTTGCTTTATCAAACAATTCTGGTGCCCAAGAATCAGCAGTCATTTTCTTCATCACCTTTACGGCTGCTTCTGTGAAACCGTTCGACTGTGGATAGTACGGTGATGGTGTACTGACTGCCACATTTAACTTGGGGAAAACTTCTCTAAACTCAGCCAGAATAAAGGGTGGGCCGTTGTCAGATCAAACTTGATCAGTATGCTGAACGTAGTGAGAAGCAATTGCACAGCGTAAATGATGTGACAAACGATGTTGCGATTGATAGGCAGTGGAATAGCATGCAGCTAACTGCTAAACTGATCATTGTTATCATCAATTATATTATTCCAGAAATCTTCACTCATTACAATATTTGAACAAAATGAAAACCAATTCAATTTTAATATAATGAGATGAGAGTTTAACTATTTGAAACAAATTCTTTTATTTTTGTTAATATTTTTTAGTTTTATTTGTTAACATTGTAGTTTTCTATTCTGAATAGCAAGGCGTCTTTAATTTCAATGTATAAGCAACCAGCAGTATTGATTTAATATTTTTTATTAATGTACAAATCATATTTTTAGAAATAAGGTTCACATTTGCTAATTTGTCTTTTATTTTTCCCTTGATGTATTCGTTATGTTGCTTTCATTTTGTTAAATCCTATGGATCTACAATAGATTTCTAAAAGTACTTTTATTAATTTATTGAAAAAAGATGCTAACTGTGTTGTCATACCTTTGAAATAGGTTGAATCTGACCGTTAGGATATATGAAAATAATATATTTTTCTGTTTCATGTAGCTGATATCCTTGCGGCAACAAATCAGTTATTCCAGCTGTCAAAAACGGATATCCCATAAACATTGTTAGCAGCTGCTTAACAAAATCAAAGGCAGAGACTCTAAAAACCAAATAAAACATAAATCACATTGTAATTTAGTACTCACATTTTATTTCTATACTGTCTTGAGTAAAACAGTTTCAAGAAATGTTGAAACTGCATAAACACATGAGGTGAATGATAAAATTGGAGGTAAACGTTCTGCATGTAATTTTGCACTTTGTCTGAGGTTACTGCTGCATTCATAGCAATATTGAAAGAGTGTAAAAATGCTTCCATGTCAACAGTTATATTCATCGCTTTAGGCTTCCTATTAAAATTGTAAAATTATAGTTTATTATCATTGCCTGAAAAATTTTTTAAGGAGTACATAATAAAATGCAAATTCAGGCAAGTGGATATTTTTACATCATGAAACAAAAGGGGTTAAATTGAGATGATTTAAATTAAAAAAGAAATGGAAATAAATTAAAAAGTTAATTATTCAATTATAAACGCTTTTTAAGAAAGCAATCCAACATTTTAAGGCTTTGTAAAATACATTAGGTAAGAAAGTCTTATAAGCAGTTTTATCAAACTTGAACATTTTTTATAATATAAGAATGCATATTATTAAATGGCAATAGATTTAAAATAGAATATTGTGTCATGGCTGTCTTATTTGTTTACAGCAACGTGGATATAGAGTAGAGGAGCGATTTGGTCCACCGCTTCCAAACCCCCTCCCCCAGTGATCAGTAAATTATTTTTTCACTATGGTGACTATTGTTGATTGGTTTCAGTAAGTTTTTTTTGCTTTTAGTTAAATGATTGCCAAGTGATGGCTAACAATATAATAAGCTGCATAGATAATATTATCGGCAATATTTGTTCTAAAAACGCAATGTATTATTCAAACAATAAAAATATATTAGATTTGTAATTATATTGAATTTTAAAGCTTTATCTGCGGATCACAAACACACAATGTTCTTATGTTTACCCCTCTACTATATGTGCCATGCATCAACACCAATGTTTATATATAAATCCTAACTATGCATAACTTTCATAAACATATATGAAATTATATAAAATAAAATTTTTGTAGTGTAAAATTTTACTAATGCCTTGATAAAAATAAAGCACAATATACAAAAGTCATACATTCAATTATTACATGATAACAATCAAACATTTGTATATATACCTACTGTAGCTAATGTGATAATGAACTCGTGATAATCATAAAGTTTTAAATATCTAAAAACGATTGAAAAAACACTTTCCTATTTGCAAATAATTTAGTTCGTTAGCATAATATTCAGTGAAAGGTTTTTCATAGTAGTAAAATTTCCCATCTTGAGCTGAAACAAATTAAAACCTTACACCTGCAAATTTCATACCATACACATGATTTCCTAAGTCGATTAAATATTAAAATCTGAATGCAAAGCAGTCCCTGAAACTACAAAATCTCAGATGATGTAAAAAATAAATAAAATATCATAAATTGCAAATAAGCAGTAATATGTTAAATACTTCAAAATTCTTCATGCAGATTACTGAATTTATGTAAGATTTTGTAATCATAATAAATGATTTATTTAAAGCGCATGGTAAATATTGCATGCATATAACCAACATATAATTTGATGACTATTATAAAATAATAATCTAATCCATTAGTTCCATCTTAGAAAACGTTTACATTCACACTATGAATCATGGAAATTTTGTAGCGTCTTTTGTAGCATTTTGCAGCCTCTAAAAATTATAAAAACTTTTTATATAATATTTTGACTAATGCATCTGCAGGTATATGAAATATATGGAAATTATGTGAAATCAATGAGTTATTAGAACCAGAAAACAGTTTTTACTAACCATAGAGCTCAGGTAAAGTTTTATTTTAGGCTACACAAACCTAAACAAAGGAATCTCATTATGAACAAAGTATATTAAATTACTCTCTTAGTAATACATATGTTGCAAAAAATGGCATATTATAAAAAATACATTACAGAGAGCTAAAATACACAATAATACCAACATAGAACAAAAGAATTGTAAAAATTTGAAAACAGAGATGAGACGTAAAACTACATGAAACATCTAATTTACTTTGTATTTTACTAAATAGCTCTATAATGGTTTATGTAATATATTTATTGACTAAGTAAAATACAATCAAGTTCTTTGTTTTGTTACTTACTACGCACACAACATACAATCACAACGTCAGGCTTATATAAATTCATCTTACTGTATCATGTCACGTGTATGCAACTATTTTAGGTTCTAATAGTACATTTCTTTTGCTAAAAAATACTTTTGTTTTTGTTTTCTCTATGTTGTTTTATAAGAAATTTAATTTTTTAAATAATAATTTACTGTTTTACAAAATAAGATAGAAATGGAATGCAGAACATGAATTAAAAGCTAATAAAATTTAGAACAGCATCAGAAAAAAACAGCTAAACCATACATTTCCCATTTCCTACTAATGTCTCAGTGAATGTTTCACTATTAAATAAATTTTTATAACTTACAAGATGCAAAAGTAAAAAATGAGTTCATCTACCTTATAACTATAAACGCATTTAGTAATTTCATGTAACTCATTTTATCAAGATTTCTGTAAGTGTGGCGTATAATGCAACTTTATTCAGTTAAAACGATAGCACTACAAGGGGTAGTTAGAGACTGATCAACAAGCAACAAGCGCGCGCAGAATGAAAATATGTTAGTTGCTGAATTTGAATTACGGCATAGAATTAGGTTGTTTAAAATCAGGTAAGTTCACATGAGTAGTTACAGTAACATTTGTTGATGTATTAATAACTACAACACGGAATAATTACAACGGTGAGGAACGTTTCTGCTTGTTATAATATTCGGCATTTTTTATATATTCTCTCCCACATGCGTATGTGTTAACAGAAGTGTAACTGTTTTAAGAAGAATGTTTAGACTGTTAGTACATATTATATTTCACAACATTTACTAAAAAATATTGATATTTAATCAACATTATATAACTCTGTTTTTTATTGCATAGTTAATATTTAATATGTTCAAGCAGCAACATTTGCCAATTATATTTTACAGTATGAGAAAAGTCAGGTAGTAACATGAATTAACCCTATATTAATGACTTTATGTTTTTCTAAAAGAAATATTTTTTATGTAAAAAATAGCGTCCAGAAAACCATGTACGTAAATAACAAGTTTTCAGGTCAAGAGAAATGTTATTTATTGTTGTGAAATACAATGTGAAATATGTAAAACAAAATAAAGATATGATTTACTGCTAAATATCATAAAATTTTTAACCTTGACAACTTTCACATCTAAAATATACTTATTTACTGTTTAAAAAATAAAAACAATGTCTTTTGACTCTAAAACAGAAAACAGCTTTGCATTTTCTGCAATTCATTTGATTTGCTTTTATGCAGAGTGCACAGCAATGTTTTATTCTACTAATGCTCATTCAGTAACTTGTTTCATCATATCTAATATCTCTGACTGTTGACATGACAACATGTTCTTGTTCCGGCAGAAATATTACATCTGCCTCTTGCTTTTAACTGAGTAGTCATTTCTTCCAGGGAAAGAAGCTCAGTAGCACTTGTGGTAAAAATCTATAAAGCTTTTATACCAGTCAGGCGTTTGTAACTGTTGTACTAAGAAAAATGTTCAACATGCAATGATGCAAATTTTTGTAATCATAATCCATTTTAAAGATTATAATCGACATAAATTCTATGTCTTACCCACCCCTGTAGATTGCATATTTCTATGGCATTTAGGCCGTGATATCAATCTGCTGTTTTTGCTAGTGATCTCAGTTTTTCTGTATAGCTGTTGATTCAATTCTAGCGTATGTTGAGGACAGCGTTATTGCCTTAGTGTCATGTCAGTTGATAATGCAAAAGCTGTTGGCAGTGACAGCGAAATAATCATAGTATTTTCTACCATGTTTTCTTCTAATAGGAAATCTCTGAGTAGGTGAGCCACGGTAAGTCAGTTGGCTTTCTTTGTTTTGCTGCTCAGTATATCACTCTGTTTCAAGTTGACCAATCAAGAGTATTCGTGGACAATTACCAGCATGATTGTTCATCAAAGAATGAATACTTGATTTGAAATCTGTATTCATTCTTACAAAAATAGCAACTACCTTAATTAGTTTGTACGAGTAATTGTTGCTATATAATCTTATTTTACATAACAGATCAGATGACATAATAACAGATCAGATAACATGATAGCATTTCATCAATTGTTTCCAGGAAAAATCTTATAAAAATACAGAGTAAACTATACGCGCCATACTTGTATGCGTAATGTAAACTATCATACGGTTCATTCAATTCTTTTTTAGTCTTGATACTATTACAGAACACTACATCAACATTCACATTCTTCTCAGGTAATTAATAAAGAGTATCATAATTATAGCTGAACAGTTTATTCTTCATGTCATCATTTTTTTATTCTTTATTTTCAGAAACTGTGTGTTTATAAATATTTAAATCCTGTGACTGTTTGATCTGTAATAAGTTGAGAGGGCGTGCCTGAAAGTTTTGTTTCTCTTTATATAAACAAGATGCACCACAGATAAAAATATTTTATTTCAAACTGTTATCATTTTAAAAAGAATTTTTTATAATTAAGAGTTTTAGAAATAGTTTAAAAGGGTCATAATATGAAAATATCCTATCAATTTACAGTTTTATTGTCGTCATCTAGTGTAAGAAAATTTTATAAAATGCAATAGTGGGTTGATCCTGGCAACCCCTGTGTTCATTAAATAAATGGTGATTGTTGCAACTATATAGATAACTTTGGTCTTCTAAGCTTCAGAAAAATCATAGCAGCATTCATTTTGAACTTTTCAAAATACATATTGTTGAATCTTAGTATAGAATATCAACTCTAGTGAAACCTTCAACTTATCACGCATATTGTTCATTCCACCCAACAAAAATAAAAGCATCGACATTTGTGTAGGTAGATTAATAAATTATTAAGAAAATAAAGAATCATGAATTTCTTCTTTATAAAAAAATTCAAATAATCGAGTCATTTGTTGAAATTTGTGAGCGATTGTTTGAAATGAATATGATAGTTTTATGTATGCTATGTGAAAAAGTTCAATATATTAACATTTAATTTAAATATGATTCCATAGTGGCAAATTAGTAATTGGCACAGGCTTATTTCCCTGAGATTATTAATATTAAAGCAGTTAAAATAACAAAAATAATTTTATTATTATTTAACAGTTATTTAGAAACATCATTTTTGCTATAATTTTAATCTACACTAAAAGTTATTAAACATTTAAAAGCTCATTACACTTCAGACTCTGTTTTGATGTATTCTGGCGCTGAGAATTAGTGATTAGATTTTTAATAAACTGTAACTTTTTCTGAATTCATTTTATATTTTACGCAACATATTACTAGGCAGTGGCGTGACGCAGGAAGCAAGCAAGAAGGGAGGGGAAGAATACACAGATATAGGTGTTTGTGATTGGCAGATAAAACTTTAAAATCTAATATCACTATGAACAATTTTTTACTATTTGAATAATACATTATTTTTTTAGAACAAAGATAGTTGATAATATTGTGTATGCCGCTTATCATATTTTCATTCATCACTTAAAAATCGTTTAACTAAGTGCCAAACCTCTTGCTAAAACCAATAAACAATAGTTACTTAAGAAAAAAAATTATTAGACGACATACTAAGGGGAGGGCCGCCAAAGTTGTTATCTCCCTTTCCTTATATCATCGCAACTGTTACTAGTTTATAACAGACTCAGCTTTAAAAAATTCCTCTTTAAAAATGAGAGTCATCAATTCAATTTAATTTTAACATTATGCCAGGAGTAACACAACTCAAGTCATCAAGTATTATAAATATATAAAAGACAGATTTTTTCTCTTTTTATTAAAAAATTTTTATTTTATTAGCTTTTTAATACTTTTTAATGGTATAGCAGATAATAGTAGCAAAAAAGATCGCTGAAATACAGTTACAACTATGAATTAATAATAAAAATGGCAATTAGATGTATTTCTTCAAAATTTAATGTAAGTACAATCAACCAGTCATATGAGCTTGTTTTTCATGAACAGAAAAAATTGTTTAAATTAACGGTCATCAAACATATTCTGAAAATTATTTTTTTTCCTGATGAAATATCCATTACAAAGTCTCATAAGCATGAAATTTAGAAGAAAAATTTCTTTGCAAAGCGTCAAGGTTTGTGCAAACTTTCAACATTCATTGCATTCATGTCATTATTTTCTTATGCATGCCAAGAGTGCGTTTCTCACTTGTAATTGTTACATGTAGATCAGGAGAAAAAATCACAGCAATGCATATGCTTACGATAAGAAATATTACAATACTTAATGCCCGTATTGCTAATAGAACATCATTGGAAATATAAGATTACGTTTTACAAAATTGCAGCTAATAATTTTTAAATGAATGTTCATAGTAAATATTAATGTACTATAACATGTAAAATGTGCTGTTTTTCATCTTCTAATACATTCACAAAAATTCTCATTTATTTCAGACAGTACCACAGATGAATACTGCTAAACTTACTACAGCAGTTATTTAAAACAAAGTTTACTTGTAAAAATAAAAGCAATTTAAATATACTACCTGGTTAAATTTGCTGAATGTAATTTTCATGTATAATGAAATATAAACATTTTTATTTCTATATTTTCTATTTTGTTCACATATGCTGGCATGTTATGTACATAGATCTGTAAACAGAGATTAAATATCCAAACTCACCATTTTTCCTCTTTTCAAAATCCACTTCTTTGTCAGATATCTCTAGAACTAAAGTAAAAATTTTGTATTTTTAAATTTTATACAAATTTAATTATATTCACACAAACTAACAATAAAATAGCTGAAAATTTAAACAGATAACGCTGCAATTTTACAGCATCTGAATTGTTTATGATTGTTCAAATCTCACAGAAAATTTTGGAAACATAAAGTACTTTATTTTTTGTTTGATGGGTGAGTTGTTTCAGCAACAGAATTTCAAAAGCATAAGCAGAAAAGTCAGATGTATTTTTTTTGAAAATTCTAAATTCACCTTGGAATTCACTTATCAAGCTTACATTATAAGATTGTGCAGCAGCTAATAACGCTTATTCATCAACAGAAGTACGTTTTATAGTAATATTTAAAACAGAAATAGTTTAAAAAGGTAAGAATTGCTTGATAAAATATGTTCTTTAAATAGAGTTCTAATAATGTTTATTATTTAAGAAGTACGTTAAATAAAAAGGTTTCTAATTATGTGCCGTACAAAAGAAACAAATCAAAATGAAAATGTGCTCTAAAATATTGTTGAAAATTATTCAATAGCAAATCTTGTGGTAGTCTGTACTTGTATTATTACGTTGCGGTAGCTTATAGGAGGTTGAGGACGGCAGTGGCTAAATGGGCAGTGAAAGTGCAGTTGTGCTAGTAATAAACGTTCTGTTTTATGCGTTTGTGTTCATTGATTGGGTTGTGTCTGTATGTTTATTGTATTTATTGTTTTTGTGTTTATTCATGAGTTATCTTTGCACGTTTGTATATATTTTTAAGCTTGAACCTGTGTTCAATAAAATGTGTGTTTTTGTCGCTTTGTTCTTCTTTGTATCACGTCCAGAAGCAAACGTGAGTCGGATTGCTTTTAGGTGATCATTGCTGACTTCAGCTACCGCCGAATAAAAATTACAGTTCACTAGCTCGCCGGTGACAAACGGTTTTGTCGCTAACAATAATCTTTACAATGAAGTTTCAGGGTGAATTCTAAATTACATTTATCACGTAATAAATTAAATTAAAATAAAAATTAAATATTTCCAATAAAACATTCACAATTTGAAAGCTTTTGTAATGAAAAAATCAAAAATACACCACATATCATACCATACATTTTCAGATGTCTCTTTAATAAAAAAAAAAACATGCTCCTTACTGACTATGCACTATTTTAATCAATTCATAGAAGTATTTTCTAAGCAAAAGAAAATAGTTTCAAAATTTCGAATGTTCAAACCATGCATTTTTTACACTTTAAAATTCATGTATCTATATGTAATTGATAACTATAATTATTTATTGTTTTGCTTCTTGTTTTTCATTTGGTAACTTTTTTCAACAAAAATTATTTTAATTTTTATTATTATAATAAAATATTCGTAATTTTTTTTAATAAAATAATTAGACGACATACTGTAATACAGTAAAATAAACTAGGACGGCAGGTAATCAGCGAACGTGTACAAATTTTGTTGACATTTAATTGACAACGTTGGCCTGTTTTCTTTGTTGTTTTCTAATATAACGGGAAACGGCGTTATTCAGTTAGTTTTATGTTACCAGAATTTTGAGGTACTAAAAAATATTTTTCTTTTGTTTTCATGTTTTAAATTTTATTTTAACAGTTACTGTTTATTTATGTGTTTGTTGAAATATTTTTGTATTGTTGATTAAAGTGCAGTTTAATTGTAATGAATTCAGAAGTATTATTTTTTCATTCATTTATTTAATTTTTAAACTTTTTTTAAAAGAAAAACAAATTTTAGCATAAATTTTATTCCAGGAGTATTATTTCTAGACAATAAAGTATTTTATTAGAAGCAATCAAGGTCAACTGAAAATAATGTCATTATTGAAAATGCTAAATTTCACATTTTTTAGGTATATTGTCCGCAGATACAAGAATAAGTCATTTTAACAAAGAACTTGAATTTTATGTGTGTAAGTCGTTTAATTTTAATAAAGGATTTTTTCAATTGCTTTAATATAACATTTTGAACATGTTTTTTGCTTTATCATTCAATTACTTTTGATTAGTTATTGATAGTTGTGAATGTATTGTTTCATTTGTCCAAATAAGAATTTGATTATTGTAAAAGATTGGAAATTAAATTTATAGACTGGCCCTTCGATAATGAATAATTTATTAAGATAACATTGAAGTTTCAAGAAATTGCTGTAAATTGTATTTTAAATGTAATGAATAGCTGAAAATGTAAATGTCCAAACTATGTGAACGTTAATTGGTTTTGCACAAGTTTGTTGTTTTTTCTTTTTATTAAATGTAATGATCAACACAAATTCAGTGATGATCATGATCATTTGGAACACATTGCAAAGATTTATTTTCTCCTATCATTCACATTTTCACTTGCCCATTGCAACATTAGAATTGGGATAGTTGTACAGTAAGAACTAGATGAGCAGGTATTGATTGATTATGGTTAATGATGGTGCAAAATGGACAATTTTGTTCAATCTCTTTGGTGATCATTGTAAAATTAGTGTGGTCGAGCAGAAAAGCATATTTTCCTGGCTTTTGGTTTTGCTTCTTCTCGCTCATTGCTACTGGCACCAATCGCGCTTATTTACCAATTGGTTCTGAAACTTTTCCCCTTAGACTTTGCATCTATCTAGTAAATCCGTCGAAGATAACGCTTGCGTTGTTGATCCTTGGCTGACAATAATGGATGTTTTTTTTTATATTCTTTTCACTTTTCGATCCTGTCATAATGATGCAAGATGATTCAGGGTTGAGAAATTTGAAGGCATAATTTTGATTTGTGTCCGCTTTGAAACGGTGCAAATGGACGCATCAATTCTCCGCGGGTTGCGAAAATTTGAAACTTTCGTATTCATTTTTATTTAAACAGCTGTTTAATTTTTTTCCATAGTTATCGATGTATGATATTGATGATAGGAATAATGTCATTATAGAGGGGATTTATTTTTGATTTCGCATTGTTATGTGGATATTTGTGCGTGGACATATATCGATCGATTGACTGACTGGTAAGCCAACAATCTGTTTATTATGCTTTTTCAGTTTAGAGCAGAATTATTTTTTTGAAGTTTCTTTTTTTGCATTTTTTATTATTAAAATTGTAAATTGTGATTAATTTGAAATGAATGCAACAAGAAATAGATAGAAAAGGTGAAAAAAATTCAGACTACACAAGCTTGTTTTTTATGAGATGCAGTTCAATTCAGCGGCTAGATTTGTCTGATCATGCCTGACCGGCGAGGATCAGAATTATTGTAATAATTTTGCAAAAAGTAACAATGCATTATACGGTGTAGAGGTTTGTGCTTGTTTGATTGATTTTTTCTTCATGCTTGTCCACGATGAGTTACGTGATTGAGAAAAAGTCGATTGCACATAATTTGAGATTGAAAAAATTGTTTCTATTGAAAAAAGCAGCTCAATTTATTTTATGATTTGAAATTTTTTTACTTGATTTTCTTTGTCGTTCCAAACTTCATCAACATGATTATTATTAAATGAAATTATTTGTTCGTGAAACTTCTTTTTTCTTTTGATATTTAATGCAATGATTTTTTTGTTAAGTAAATGAATTGGTGCTAAGAGAATTGTGTTCATTGAAATGGAATTGAATGGACATTTTTCCAGGCAATTGTTTTCACCATTACTTATAATATACTGCAGCAGCAGCAACTGATGCAAGCAAGAGGAGAGCAAAAAAAAAATTGAAATAAGTTGCCGTTTGGAAAATGGCATTTTATAAGATTGCGTATCAAAATGTTTTGTGTCGACTTGTTTGTTTTGTTTGTTAGCTTGCTTGCTTGCTTGCTCGCTTTGCATCTCAGCTTGAGACGTGAAGCGCAGAATGTTGAGAAACAGAATCGACGATCACAGAACGACAGATTTTTTCCCACCCCAAAATTGCTTGCCGCATTTGCTCTTTTGCTTGCACTTGTGTATTTGCAAGCCGGTGACAAATTGTCTCATTTGAATTTAAAGTCAAGCCGCTAAAACTTGCTAATTCGTCATCCCGGTGGTGGTGGAAAAAGGAATACGTGTTGTTGTTGTTGTTTTTTTTTTGATTTCGTTTGTTTTCTCAATTCCCATGCATGAACAGCATGCACGCACGTGAATTATTTATTTATTTATTGGTGCAATGACGTGAAAATTTTCATAATAATAATAATAATAATAATGACGTCACTGATTTTATTTATTCCACGCGTTGCTTTATTATCGGTGTTTAATTCAGTTTAGAACAAGTGAAGAAATTGCATTTTGCAAAAGAAATTCACCTGAGGATGAGTTTTGCATATTTAATTTTTTTCAAGCAATATCATTTATTAGTTGTTGATATTGATGGAAAATGAGATTCGGGAGCATATATGCAGTATGTGTATGCTTTATGGAGTGCAGATTTGTTGTCAATAAGTCAAACGTTGTTGTTGTTGTTGTTGTTCTTGTTCTTGTTGGTGATGCTGATGCTGCTAATATGCGTATTTGTAAATTTCACTTTCAGCCTTTATGAAGGATGATCACTTGCTTGGTTTTTGACATTTTGCTTGCAGCTGTGTAGCTGCTGTTGGCAATGCGGAAGGGAAATTGTTAAATTGGTGCAAAGTTTTGCTTGTTTGGCGGTGAACCAGTGCCATCAAGTGGGCGAGCGCTTTACTTTTTCCTAAACAGCCATGCTGCTTTCTGCTTCTATCTGCTCATCTTACGTTGCTTGTGCTGTTGCTTGCTTTTCCAATGTTGAGGTGAAGTGTACTGATGATTGATTGATTGATTTTCATTTATTATTATTATTATTATTATTTATTATTATTACTTTTTTTTTAAATCTGAGTTTGATATTTTATTATTCTGATGTTAATTTTCTTGGTCATCTTTGTTGGTCAAATCATAATAGTTGTCACTTTTGGAATTCAATCGTCCGTTGTGAGAATGCATACACCCCGGCCCCACCCACGGCCGATATCATTTGACCAAATTGTCCATTTATTATTACTTCCATTATTGACCGCTGGCGTTTTTGACGATTTTATTTTTATTTTATTTTATTTCTTTTCTTTTTTATCATTACAATGCAAATGATTCGCATCTTCCGCTTGGTCGTGTTCAAAATTTATTGATCAATCAACCGACCTGTAATTTATTAAATTGGAACCGTTACCTTCGTTACGCCCGCGCGCGATATATGCTAACTTGCGTTAATTTTCCATTTATGAAAATCTCTCTCTCTCTCTCTCTCTCTCTTTTTTTTTCTGTCCTCGTTGAATAAATTCTTATTCTGCACTTGGCTTGATTTCGGTTGCTTTGTATTTTTCTTTACTTTTCATCGCCAATTTATACAATAATTTTCAAATATTAATAATCGTTTAGCTGATTAATTTTTCCATTTCAATTTCAAATTCAATCACTGCCGCCGTTGCCGTTCTGCCAACAACCGTATTTATTTGCAAAAAATGTAAGATATTTCAAAATTCAATTTTCACATATTGAAAAACATCCCAACCATCCATCCATCATTGTTGATGAATTGTTCTTCAATTTTTTTTCTTCATTTTTTCCAACTCAATATCTGTTAAATTACACTTTTGGACAAGTGTATTTTTCATAATTTGGGGTTTGCTTTTCTTTACGATTGATATTCTTTCTTTCTTTTTTTTGTTCACTTTATAAAAATGTCTGTGCATGTGTCTGTATAATATTTGTATCTATATGTTTTAATTAGTTAATTCAATTTACCAAGTTGCAAATTTGTAAATCAATTTTTTTCATCTTTTGTCATGAATAAAAGCAATCAATGTTGTTTTTCTTAATTAATGTTTGTGAATTTGATCAGGATTGTTAGTTTGAAGAAAAAGAGCAATTTTTATATTAAATTATTATTACTGTGCTTGGAGAGAGGGAAAGTGTGAGAGGGAGATGGCGAATTTGCTTGTTGTCGTGAAAAGAATTTTCAATTTCACTTCTAGTGATTTGTTTCTTTTAGTATTATTATTTTGTTTCAATTTTCGGATAAAAAAATATAGCACATTTTATGGTTTGGATTTCGAAGCAATTGCTTGGCAAATGCTAATTCATTGTTTAATTAAATTTGACGTGTTGATTTTAAATTAGAAAAAGATATATATATATATATATATATACAATTATAAAACGGTCAGTTTTCATTATTCTGTTTATTCAAGCAACAATTTGCATATTTCATAAGCTAATACAGCTTTTTGTTCTGTTCTTAAGCTTTTTTCCAAACTCATCCAATGTCGGGTGGGCGGGTGTTCTGTTGGCTGTTGTTTCTGCTTTACTAACTTGGCTTGTGCATATTGGAAAAATCGAAAATTGCTACTTGTTCGCGTTTGACTGACCAATTTGGTCGATAAATTTTTGCAAATTTCCTCCTGACCAAGCCAAATCGGTCTCTTTTTCCACATTGCCTTGTATAATTGCTTGCTGCTTTGCACTGCGATCTGATTTCGATCCAGCCTTTTCCGACCCTTCTTCTTCTCCAACCAAAAGCAAGTGTGCTTTTGTTGTCGTTTTTCAGGGGTTGGGGGGAGGAGGCTAATGAGGAAGACAATCACTTTGTTTGTGGATTGTTTTTCTATTGTATTTAAATTTATTATGTATTATGTACAGGGTTGAGATTGGGTGGAAGATTCTGCTTTGGATAGATATGTTTGGGAATATTTCCCAAAATTCCATCAACTAGTGTTCACTTGATCCTATTCAGCAGGTTGTATATATATGTATGTATGTATGTATGTATGTATGTATTATTGGATTGCCATTGAGCCATTTTTGTCAGCTTGCGGATCAATATTGGACAGGCTTGTTGTTTTTGTCAACGTGCCGGGCTTATTTTCTGACCAATCACCGGTCGCTTCTGAACGCTAATATATCTATTCTTTCACGACTTGGCAGGGCAAAATCACTTGCCTCTTTTTATAATTTTTCCCCATGTTGGCCAACTCAACGCAACTGTAATTGTTTCCATTCTTCCATGCTATTTATATAATATTCGTATTTATCCATCATCAGCTTGAAGTTAATCCTCTCTGAGCAGCTGTGACAAGCAGTGATTTATTATTAATTTTGTTTTTCTCCTTCATTATTATAATTATTATCACTACATTTTTGATGTATTTAATTGAACAACAACCCCTGTTTGTTAAGTGTATGCATGTTTTAGATATAGATTTTTTTTTCTTTTCTTTCCTCTTCTTATTCTAGTGTTTTATTGTTAGCTAATTTTCTGGTAAGTAATAAACTTGAGACAAATAACAATGACGAATTGAAGATTTATTGCTTTTTTCATTGCTTCCCTCTGCTGGTTGACCACCAATTGGAAACAGCCAACTTGATTGTGAATGATTTTTGTTTTTCACCACCACTTTTTCTTCAACATTATATTTATTGCATTGGAGAAAAAATGAACAGCACAACACAACATTCAAACTTTTTGCAATATTATTCTTTGTTTTTATAATGCAATTTTTTATATCAAATTGAAATGAAACACATCCGTCGCAGTTTATTATTTTAATATTTGAGCATTAATTTTGACAATTTTATTTGAAAAAATAAATAAATAAATAAATAATTTTTTTTATTCTGTTTCAGTGAATTCTGCTTGCAAAAGAAGAGGACATGGACGACGTTGAATTGGGCAAATTGGAATTGTCACCAGCCGCTTTGCTTATAACCGGAGTTGAATCGCACAAAGATTATGAAGAGGTGAAAGTGGACAGTAGAAATTTATTATTAATTTTAATATTTTTCTTTGCACAGGTCCGGGTGGATACATCATTTGGCAAGGTGAGCGTGTATGTAGTTGGCGACGGCAAGAGGCCGGCTATTGTGACATTTCACGATTTGGGTTTGAGCGGTAGGCGACAGAGATTTGTCTGTTTTCAAATAAATTATTAATTAATTTGCTTTTTTTTTGAAATATTCTAGCCAATCCTTGTTTTCAAAGCTTTTTCCACTTCAGCGAGATGTCGGTCATTAGTGAAAAATTTTGCGTCTACCACATCAACGCACCAGGCCAAGAGGAAGATGCTGAACCATTGCCTGAGAAGTTGGTTTAAAATTTAAAAACTAATAATAATACCAATTTTTACAACTGCATTGTGTATTGGCTTTCTTTTTAATTTTCAGCTATATTTATCCAACAATGGACGAGCTCGCCGTTGTGGTTGAAAATGTAGTTGATCATTTCAAGTAAGCAAATTGTGAATTAAATCATTCTTTTTACATAAATACTGGCTGCTAGTTTTATTTCATGCATTATAATAAATTACTTTCCTTTCTTTATTCGATAATACGGCATTGTTGTTGCAGCTTGCTGTTGTTCACAAATTGCATTTGAGGTTGATATATAATAAAAAGATAATAATAATAGTAATAATTTCATCCATTGTATTCATTTTAGTTCCAAATGAATGACGATGAATAATAATAATAATAATAATAATAATAAATAAATGCATAAGGAAAGAAAAAAATTTTTTTTTACTTCTATCAAAACGATGACGTAATAATAGTAGTAAATAAGATTAAAATGGATTGGGGGGGGGGTGTTTGAGAGGGGTAGGGGTTGCGCAGAGAGGTAGACGTTTATCAAGGGTATTTTATATTGTTGTTGTGTTACTTTTATTATTTATTTATTTATTTATTTTTGCTCTGATGCAGTTGGCAATAAATTTTTATTTTTTTTCTCAGCATCATCAGCTTAGAACGAGGTGTGTATGTATGTGTAAGCATATCTTTCGCCGCAACTAGCATTCAATAACTTTATCCACGAGTTATTTAAAGTTAGCTTTAAGACGAGACATTTTTCAACGGCAAAAATGTTGCAATAGCAACAGGGATTGGTTTACTGACTTATAATAATAATAATAATAATAATAATAATAATAATAATAATAATAATAATAATAATAATAATAATGATAAATAGCCTGAATTTATTATTTTTTTAAAGTTCATAATTCTGTTTGTCGCACTTGATTTTTAATATTTTCCTCGGTTATTTTTGAACTGATAACAATAAATCAGCTCAGTTGTCACCGGCTATAATTAATTCTACCCTTTGTTGTTTGCTTCCTATTTCTGTTTTTTGAAAATGCTTTTAATCTTTTTTAAATTTGTTTCTCCGATGCGATTAGATTTTCAGACAAGCGGAGAATTTGTTTTGTTCACATCAATTATTAAAATTGATTTTTCTTTTGTTTTTTTCTTTTTGTTTGTTTGTTTGTTTGTTTGTTTTCAACTTGCAGTAGTTGACAACAATAGTAAACGGAGATGGGTGAGAATTTTGACCGTGCGAAAGCTGATTTGATGGAAATTATTTTATATTTGCAAAATTTTCCAAATTGTTCAACATTTCAATTGAATCACACAAGGCGGAAACTATTCTTATTCTCTTCTCCACTTTTGTCTGAAAATTTATCAAAACGTTGAAAATAAATGAACTTTTTTTGAAATTCAACTTGACGTTATTGGATTACTATTTTGATGTTTTGAAATATGCTAATTATTTTCACATGTGAAAATGTCGAACACTATATATATATATATATATATATATATATTTGTTATAGGTAAAATGCATTCTCATTTTTTAAAATGATTTTCTAGCTTGAAGACGTTCATCGGTTTTGGCGTTGGAGTTGGGGCGAATGTTTTAGCTCGTTATGCGGTATGTATTTTTTTTGTGTTCTTTCCTATTCATCATATTTGAAGCTGAATTTATAAAGATAAAAAAGCAATATTGCAATTTCAGTTAAAAAATGCAAAACGCGTCGACGCGTTGATTTTAGTCAACTGCGTTTGCACAACACCTGGATGGATCGAGTGGGGCTATCAGAAGGCGAACATTTATTATTTGAAAAATCGCGGCATGACTTCATTGACGATTGATTATTTGATGTGGCATCATTTTGGGCGAAATTTGGATCAGTATTCGAGTGATTTGGTCAGCTCATACAAGCAATACTTTTCACGATTGCATAATCCGCGCAATTTGGCCGCGTTTATTATGTCTTATTTGAGGTGATCAATCACAACTGGATGATTTTACATTTATTTATTTATTTATTTATTTATTTATTTATTTATTTATTGTTGTTTTCATTTTTAGAAGAACCGATTTGAATATACGACGTGAAGGGCCCACTATTGAGTAG
Source organism: Trichinella pseudospiralis (assembly GCA_001447645.1). Classification (NCBI taxonomy): domain Eukaryota; kingdom Metazoa; phylum Nematoda; class Enoplea; order Trichinellida; family Trichinellidae; genus Trichinella; species Trichinella pseudospiralis. The sequence goes on from JYDV01000032.1 coordinate 184,681, forward strand.
ATATATTTTCTTTTAGCCGTCTTTGTTTTTCTGCATATTTTTATTGCTTTGCTTTTCCAGATGTCCCGTATTGCAAATAGTTGGAAGTGGATCGCCGCACATCAACGACACTGTAGAGCTGAATTCGAAACTTGATCCGACCAAATCCAATTGGATGAAGGTATATGAATATTTTTAAAAAAATTTTTTGTTTTTAATTTATCACTTTTGAAAATTTAAAACAACAACTAATGAGATCAATTTCTGTTCAAGGTATCTGATTCTAGTGGTTTGGTTTTGGAAGAAAAGCCGGAAAAAGTGACTGAAGCAATTTTGCTCTTTTTACAAGGAGAAGGACACCGTATGACATTTGCATATATATTCTTTTCAATTTGTTAACCATTGTTGATTATTTTTGCTTCTTCAGTGCCTTCGTTGAGCTATCTGAAATGGCGTCAGTCGAGATCGGAATCCATCTGCCAGACTAGGTCTAACTCAATCTGTGTTAAAGAACCAGAATCTAGTCAGGTGCAGGGAAGGACGGAGGTTATTTTTGAAAACGAAACATCAAAAGAAGCATTTGCGGCTGCTTGAATTATGCTATTTAACAAAAAGCAAACGAAACCAACCAGAAACATTACCATTACTACCATCATCACCACCAACAACAACAACAGCAACAGCAATTTACAACTACTCACATATTGCATACCATGCCCATACATACACGCCTGTTTGTGTGTGTGTGTGTGTGTGTGTGTGTGTGTGTGTGTGAGGTTTGCATGGTTTTATTTTTCAAATTATTATTTCTCTCTGTATGTCGTCTTAATAATAATAATAATTCATATTTTTTTTCAATCTTAAAGTAATGATCTATTCAGGGAGATCTTTTGTCGTGATTACTGTCATTTGTCCCATTGTCTTGTTAATTTTATTTAAGTAGCACTCAATCACACCTATATATATATATATATATATATGCATAAATGTAGATTTTTATTCATTGATAACATCATCATTCATCATTATCATCACATATTTGTATGTTTTCATTATTTCAATAATTATTTCATCGATTGAAACAAAATTCATATTGTTATTCAACGTTTTTTAAAAATATTTTTTTAACACTCAATTTGTTAGATTCGACAAAATTCTACGTCTGTTTGTCTGTCTGTTTGTCTGTCTCTATGTTTGTTCGAATGTGTTTTTCTTTTCCATCGTGCTTTGTCGAGTGGCGTGCCAAGCAATTTATTTGCACGCAAGCCGTGCAGAAATGCTCTATCACTATTATTATTATTATTATTATTATTATTATTATTATTATTATTATTCACATTTAATAATAATAAATCGACTGAATAAACTTGAAAAACAGATCTACTAAACTAATACAACACTGCATAGCAACAGTGAGAATTAAACGAAAATTTGCATTAACAACTTGCACAGGATAATTTCAATAATATGTAAATTCATCAACAAGTATTCATTCAATTAAGATGCTAGACTGATCTATATGGAATGAAGAGAGTGAGAGTAGTCGATTGAAATAAATTTCCATAACGGTACTCCATTAACAAAATATGTTTTGTTTAATACAGGTGAATAAATTATATATATATATATATATATGTATACCATTTTGTCTGTTTAATATTAATAACTTTTATTTATTTGTTTGTAAAATGAAAATATTTAAGATTTTAGTTGATCTTTTTTCCATAAATAATAATAAACAAAAATAAATAAACAAATATAATATGTAACAGTTTTAAATGATTAAATTTCGTTGAATAAACTTGAAACTGCATTACGTAAAATTATTGTTGATATTTCAAAATTGTTATTGTGAAATAAAATGATGCAAACATATAATTTGATTATTTTTGACGTAAGATGTTGAAAAACAAAGCGCTTTTATAAATTTAATTTTGATTTAAACGCACGCTTCAAGTTAACAGCTGTGATCAATTGATGATTATTTATTAAGAGATTGAATATGATTTATTCATCACTTGCAGTGCATTTAATTTTTTTGCACAGAAATAGATATAAACAAGCTTGCATTCGGTATTTCTTTTTTTTTCTCTTTCATACATTTAAAGTGTTTTTTTCGAAAGTATTGACTAAATGTTTGAATAAACTAAGCAATAATGGACATTTAAAATTGAGCATTTGCTTTGATATAAACTTAAAGTTGTTAAAAATTTTATTAAAATTTCAAAACAAAAATTTACATCTTTATTACAGCGCAGAATACATTTGTGGGAACACTTGTCAAAAGTAACAATGTTTACCAAAAATTTCCATAATCCTGAAAATCAATAATACGGTATCATTATGGGTTTAGTACTTTCAGTAGTGACTAATTTATTTAAATTCACTGTCAAAGTACTGTTTTCTTTCTTTAATTTTTTGAGATAAAATTGATGTGAAATTTCGAATTATATTTGTGCATTATTTTTGAACTTTTCAACTTTCTAACACTGCCACGTCAGTTTGGTCACGTAAAATAGAAAAAACATTTTAAGAAAAGTCTGTAATGTATTTATTCATTTTATTTGATTATATTACTCTATTAGTAGTATATCAATGTGAGAAAATTTCAGTTTGCAATGCTTTTGTTAGTTTGAGTGAATTTTTCATGCTACTAAATAACGCTTATGCAATGCAAAACAAGCAAATAATTTTATTACCAATGGTGAAGTGTTGTGGTATGCTTTGAAAGGTGCTTTATCAACAATTTTATTTTTAAACATTTGATCAATGCATTTCGAATTTATTTGTACTGGACTGGAATTAGTGACATTGGCAATGGTGTGTGTTGGGGTGGGAGGGGGGGAGGGAGGGCAGGAGCTGAGAGGTTTTGTGTTGGGTTGAAAATTTCTTCCTCTAATCACTGAATGAAGCATTGTTTAACATTGCAATGACAACATTTAACAGTAAACGTTTACTCAAAGTTGGCATTTCTAATTGCAAAACTAATTGCTTGCTGTTTGTTAATCGTGACGCTGTTGCTATTGACGTGATGGAAAATATCCATTTCACGTTCATTAGCATTGATCAAGTTCAAAAGCAAATGCTTGCATTATTCAGTTTCTTTCAATTTTCCAATATTCATTCAATTTCACCTGACAAATTTTCATGTTTTCTACCATTTGCGGCAGCTGCTGTTGTCGTTCTTATTGTTATACAGTTGCAAGTGCAGATTGACTGATGGTGAATTAATAAATAAAATTTCAAAAATCAAACAAATCAACTACACTTAGCGACAATATAATTGAACTTTACAAAAAATGCAACAATGACAATTAGATTTCTTTTGGCTGCCCAACAGGGTTTTTTGCTAATGTGTAAAATATTTTTTTAAACTATGTACAAAGAAAGTAGAATTATGCTCTTTCACGTGCATTTTATTCATGCTTATTGCAAATTTGTTAGTTTGGAAAAAATTTTTCCCAAAATCAATATTTCTCTGATATTGCTTGCAATTTGCTTTGATATTATGAAGAATATGGTTGTAGTTGATTTTTCTTCTTTTCCAAAAATTGGTCACAATTTTGCCTAGCAAAATTTATAAATTGAATTAATTGTCATTTGCCTGCAGAAAATATTTTAATTTCGTACTGTCAGTGAATAAATGTGCAAAAGATGAAATTTTCTGAAAGTTAACTAACAAGTTGAGACCAATCAATCAAAATCAAAACCACCAATGCCAGCCGGTGGAGTTTCTTGTGGCTGGTAAAACTTATTATTATTACTCCAGGTGGAATATTGCGTAAAATGTTGGTGAAGTTGGGGTGTTGTCAATGGGCCGGCATTATGCTTGTTTGCTTAATTTGTTTGCTTGCTAAATTTGCAATTGACGGTCAGCTTGGTCGAATTCGACCGGGACTGGCTTTTGTCAAACCGCTTTTTGAATAAATTTCTGTTTGCATTTTCGCAGCGCCACTCGACAGTCGATGCAGACAAGGCCGCTGCTACGGCTGCTCCACGCCTGCAGTGGGTCTCTTGTTGAAGTGAATAGTCGACATCAACAGCGGCAACTTTGCAATTTGGCTTCAATTTGCACTTTTCAAGCTTACCGTTTTTCCACAACTGACCACAACAACAACAACGGCAAAACAATGCAACGACAACACAACCATCATGATCAATGTTTGGATATGGACAACGTCAATCCGCATATTTTGGAAATGGAATATGCGGTCCGTGGACCGTTGGTCACCAGAGCTACGGAAATTGAAAAAGAGCTCAGCCAGGTTTGACAATATAATTAATAATTTGTATTCAATTAATTCACGTGCTCAACTTATTTTATTTTCTTTTCAACCTTACGGTAATAATTGCAACTTATGTGTATAAATTAAGTGTATTGAAATTTTCAAATTATTTCGATCAGTATCTGTGGAAAAAAATGCATTTTCCACACAACTAATCAAGCCGACATTGTAATTCTTAAAAACAAGTACACGCCAACATGAACAAATAGATAATAGACAGTTGCGTGTCAAAGTGGAAAGTTCAATAACCATCTCATGTAAATTTGAAATTGATTTTCAGGTTTCAATAAAATGAATAAGCAATTGAATAAGGTAAAAAATAATTTTTGTTTTATTATTGTTTTTTTGTTATGAGAAAATATGATTAGTTGATTTGTTTTCAAATTTTATTTATTTTTATTATTTCAGTTTAGTGCATTTTATTGACGTCAAATATTGGATTAGATCTTGTAAAACTTGACTTGATTGATTTGCCTTTTTCAAGTACACTCGAAAGATTGATTTATCTGTTTATAGATTTATGATAAGAAAAAATTTTATTATCCTATTATTTTTTTCACTGATAAAATTGTCTTACTGTATTTGTGTGAAAAATTCCACTTTGCTCATTTTTAGTGTTTTCTATTTTTTGGTGTTTCTTTCAATTCTGTTGAGTAAAATTTGTCCATTTGTCCAATTTTTTTCTGTACAATGCAGGGCGTTGAGAAACCTTTCAAGACCGTCATTCGAGCCAACATAGGTGACGCTCACGCGATGCTCCAACGTCCGGTTACATTCATTCGCCAGGTATGTTGTAGAATTTTTATATGGATTTATTTAAATTTTATTATATTTTTTAACTCTTTCTCTCTATATCTGTGTGCGTGTGTGTCTTTTTTCAGGTAATTGCCGGATGCGCTCACCCAAAATTGCTTGAAACTGATCTGTTTCCTCAAGATGTCAAAGATCGTGTCAGACGTTTGTTAGCAGCTTGCGGTGGTCACAGCGTTGGTACGTGAAAGAGAAAAGAGAATATTTTTTTAACGATGCAATTTTAGGATCTTACAGTGCTAGTGTTGGCATTGAAGCGATTCGTGAAGATGTGGCAAAGTACATTTGCGAACGTGACGGTGGAATAGCTAGCAATCCGGATAATATTATTTTATCCAATGGTGCATCCGAATCGATTCGAGTCGGTTTTATTTTGTTTATTTGTTTTTTAATTTGATCATTTCATAAATATATTGTTGCTTTATCTGTTTCTGTTCATTCAGGGTTTATTGAAAATGTTCAACAAGTGTGATCGGAGTGGAAAATTGCCCGGAATTATGATACCAATCCCGCAGTATCCTCTTTATTCAGCCACGGTAGTTGAGTATGGAATGTATTTGGTGAGTGTTAATCAGGGACATTATTTTATTTACATGAAAATACAACTACTTGAAGTTATTATTCTGATTGTTGTTTGTTCGCATGCTGGTTATAGATTGGTTATTACCTCGATGAGGAAAATAACTGGGGTTTGAATGTGGACGAGCTGAAGCGAGCGGTGGAAGAATCCCGTGCTCATTGTAATCCAGTGCTACTCTGTGTGATCAATCCAGGCAATCCGACAGGTAATTTTTATAATACATATTTTTTCTATTTTTACTGTTTGTATTTATATATTATTGTACATTTTTAGGACAAGTTCTTACGAGGGAAAATATTGAAGAGGTTGTTCGATTCGCTCATGAAAATAAATTGTTTCTATTTGCTGACGAAGTAATTAAAATGTTTTGCCGTCTTTTATGTGATCTTTTTATTACTATTTCCAAACTGTTTTTTTCTTTTTCTTTTTCAAAATAAGGTTTATCAAGACAACATATACGAAGCACAGTCCAAATTTCATTCCTTCAAAAAAGTTCTCACGGAGATGGGCCCGCCGTACAGCAGCATGGAGTTGGCCAGTTTTCATTCTTCATCTAAAGGATACATGGGAGAGTGAGTATCATTTTCAACTGACAGTTGATTCTTATGAAAATGTTCTACTCTTAGATGTGGTTTACGTGGAGGATATGTGGAAATTATCAACATGGATCCTGAAATTTTGGCAGTGTATAAAAAATCTATATCGGCAAAACTTTGTTCTTCCGTTCTTGGTCAGGTACTAAGCATTTTTATAAATTCATTTATTGTTATCATCATCATATTTTTTGTAAATTTTCTTCAATATCCAGATTGTCATGGATTGTGTAGTGCAACCTCCAAAACCTGGTGATTCATCATATGAACTTTTTATAAAGGTTAGTTGAAATTTTGAATTATTTCAAAATTAACTATACGTATATTTGTGTAACTGCGCATTTATTTGCAGGAGAAAACAGAAATTTTGAAAATTCTAAAAGAGAAAGCAATGAAAATTTCAAACGCATTTAATTCGGTCGAAGGGATCAAATGCAACACAGTGCAAGGTGCTATGTATGCTTTTCCGAGAATTTTTCTCCCAGAAAAGGCTATTCAGAAAGCAAAAGTATGCTCATTTAAATTTGAATTTGATAAAAAAAACTTTTCCATTTTTTCTTGTTTATTTTAGTCACTTGGTCAAAAGCCTGATTTTTACTATGCGATGAATTTGCTTGAGTCTACTGGAATTTGCGTTGTGCCTGGCAGTGGTTTTGGGCAAAAAGAGGGCACCTATCACTTCAGGTAGTTCTTAGTTAATTGAATATGATCTCCGAATATTATAATTGAACATTCTTCTAGGACAACAATTTTACCTCCACCAGATATTTTTGAAGAAATGATTCAACGCTTGACCGCTTTTCAAAAGAAATTTTTAGCTGATCATGGTGCCTGAAAGTTATAATCCGTATGGATTTATTGGGAATGCCTTTCATCTTAAATTTTTACATCGATTCATGATGATTTTACCTGGTTGTTGGTACAGATTGGTTAATTTCCATGATTGCGTAATGATCATTGAATCAATACTGATAAAGTGACTGCTTTTATCTAATTTTTCATTTCTGCTAAACGGCATTGTGTTGCTTTTTAAGAATAACAATTAATAGTTTAGTGGTGAAATAAAATGCTGCGGTTGGTGTTCTTTTTCCTCTTCCCTTTTCGAAAATTCAAAAATTGTTTGTTATGTATTGATTTTTTACTTTCAAATGTTCCGGAACTGCTAAAATTGAAATAATGATTCTCAATCAAAGATGGTGTACTCAACAAATGAGAAAGAATTTCCAACAACAAGCGCAATTTACAAATAATCAAACCTTTTTTCAGATGACAGTGTGTGAAAACATGGTAAAAAGCAAAGAGAAAATGCTGTATTATATATATATATATATTTTTTTTTTAATATTATTTATAAACATTTTAAAGCTATTTGTATTCAATTAAATTTTGTTTACATGCATGTAGACAAAAAGCAAATTGTTAAATAAAATTATATTTAAATTAAAAAAAAGAATATATTTGAAAGTTGTGGTAAATTTTTAAATGATAACAAATGCTGATCAATTTTGCCGTTACTACAGTATTTGAATAATTGTACTTGATAATCTTTAAGATCGAAGTCAACGAATGTTGATTGGATTAATTTTCTGATATTTCCGACAATTGTTCGCTTATCGGAGTGAATTTTTGGATAGTCAAGCACAGGCAGTGCCAATCGGTTAACATTTCAACACGGCTGAAATTTTCCCTCTGAAAAGCAGGTCCATTTGACCAAGAATGTAGTTGATCAATCAAATCGCATTCAACGAAACGGCTCAAGAAGACGACGACTCATGGGAACAACGGGTCGATCCACACGAGTACAACGACCAAGTTTCAGGAAGAAATAGATTTCCAATCAGAATTATAGAAATGTTTTTAGTTTTATTTTTTGTTTTTCGTCTGAAGTCCAGTTTAATTGGTGAATTAATTAATTGCTGTTGTCGTGCATTTAATTTGCTGCTGAGGTGAACGTTTGTTTGAAAATGTAACTTTTCAGTTTCCAATACAGCGAAAAATGGGGGAAATTAGAATTTGTGCGAGTTTGATTGGAAATTTGAGGACATATTCTGACATGTGACAAATAAGCGGCACAAGTTTGTAAAATTGTATTGTTAAATTCGCGTTGACGATGAAAACAAAGTGCCAAAGTTCAAAGTTTTGTACATTGAAAGTATCCAACTGCGTGAAGAAGGTAAATTGAATCAATTTTGAAAACGGTGTTAATTTGTTGAGTCAATTATGTATTTTTATTGCTTATTGATGAAGTTAATTATTCACTGTTGGGCTGCAAATGAAATGCAGCAGAAACTGGGACACACAGTTTGAATTGTTCTTGAAAATGACCATACTGTGTGTATTGCCATTGCACCTGTTCATCAAGTGGCATTTTGTGTGGTTTTGTTCTTTTTGTCCTGTTTCGACAGACCGTTGGAAAACTTTGCCATCCCAGATTGCTATGTTTGCGTGTAATATTTTAAAAGCTGAACTAAAGAATAAATTGCGATCAATTCGCATGAATGAATGAATGAATGAATGAATGACCGACAGACAAACCACGCCACGCCGTTGAAGTTGAGCCACAATTGAACAGATAGATTAATTTAAAAATGAAAAGAAAAAACTTTTCCTCCATCACTTTGTTCATAGAACTGATATATTTTGAAATGGTTTGTGCTTAAATTATAAATGGATGTTCGAATTTTTCAGTGTATCGTTTTACCACACAACAACAAGTGCCGGTATAATTGTTTGAACTCTGCTGAACACAACGGATACTTTGTTTAAAGTCGACATGATTGAAAAGTTGATCGAATGCTTTCGAATGGTGCTTGGATTGTTTCTGGTAACGGTAACGTGTGTGCTGCCGTTCTCGTCCTCTTCAATAAGCGCCACTTCGGCCAACACGTACGATTTCAGCGTCTTTCGCCTGCCGCAATTTGAACTGCACGGCACTGAATATGGTAATTGTTCACATTCATATTCAAATCACAGCGGACATTTATAAATATGTTAATATGATAATTTGTTTTCTCAATTCAACCAGGAACACAAGATTGGCGGTTATATTATGAAGCAGTTTCGGTAAATTCGCTCGAAAGAATCCGGAGGTGTTTGGTCGTCTGGTGGATGGATGTTGTTGTGGACGAGTTGCATTCACTTCTCAGTTCCAACCTGGGTGGCATTATTTTTGTCCTTCCGGCTAATTTTTCCACAATGCTTGCCGAAGAGAAGAATGTAAGCGTTGCTTTTCTTTGTTTTATAACCCATTCTGTTCATTGTTGTTGATCTTTTTATGCAAATTCAACGTTGCAATTCTAAATTTGAATACTGATATTTGTTTTTACTCGTTTGTATGATTTTTTTCATTTTGATTTCAGTATTGGAATTTGATGAAGAGTTTCAGTTTGGACGAGATTTTTTTTTGTTTTTCAATTTAAAAAAAGAATTTTTTTCTTTTAAAAGCTAATTCACGAACGACGTTTTGATAAAGTAAATAATAATTCAGTAAATTATTATTTAAATTTTTTAGAGATTTCTTCGATTTGAAAAAACACTTTTAACACTGCCAACGAAAATTTCTTTGTTCATTGCATTCGATTGTCCTGAAATTCAAGAAGTTATGAGATTAGCGGAAGAACGGGCAGCAGTATCGAAAAGGAGTCTGTTTCACAGTAAGTTCTCTTCTTTTTTAAAAAACAAACAAACAAGCTTATTTTCTGTTAATTTATTCTTATTTGATTATTTGATCAGCTTTCGTATTGATTCATTGTAATTATGTCAAGATATTTTTCTGTTCGGTTCTGTTGTTACATTTGCACTGATGATATAAGCTCTGCCCGAATTTGAAGTTATTTGTAAAATACAAGAAAAAATTTATTTTTTACAACAAATAATTGTATTTATTTTTTGTTGCAGAATTTATTTCTTTGTGTATTGGAGAAAATTATCGTCTTTATACTGGCAATCAAAATGACGCCATGTCCAACAATCGTGTTCTGCATAATATTATTGTAAGAAATTGGTATATTTTTTCTTTTCATTGCTGTTTAATTTTTTCCAAATTTAAGGGAAGACTTTCGGCATTTGATCAACGAGAGCACGTGACAACAATTGCCATAGTTGCACACTACGATTCATTTGGTTTGACTGCTGTATGTTAATTTATTTTTTAATTTTTCTTCTTATTCTTATTCCAATTTGCATAATCAATGATGAGCAAAAAGTACGTTTTAGTTAAGTTGAGAAGACAAAGTATGAAATGAACCTTATTTTCTTTTTTTGTGAGTGATGAATTTTGTATTATTTCCGTGGCATTTCATTTTGTGTTCATTCACATACCGATTTAAGCTGCTTAGTGCAAGATGCAGTTGCAATTTGTTAAATATTGCATTGTAAAATTGAATTGACCAATCCGCAGAATTTGTTCAGATTATTTATAATTGTAATAATACTGAAGTAACAATGTTGACAAGGATGCACTTGCTCGGCAATGCATGCACGCATTTGTTAAATAGCAGCTTAACTTGTAGATAATTGGTTTACTGGGCAGCACCGTATGACAAGCTTAAAATTGTCAGTCTATATATCTGTTTGCTTCACTCTTTGCACTGATGCTTAGTTCAGACGTTGTTTGTTCAATTCAATTTTATTGAACAAGAAAAAAAAATTTAACCAGTGAAAAATTCACCTTTCAAATTAATGTCTTCTTTTTGCAGTTCATTTGTAAATTTAACATTTTTGCATCTCTGCAAATTGAGCATGCAAATCAATTCAATTCATTGTGACAGTTAATTTGCATAGCTTTTTTGGACGACAGAAAAATTATACTGTAAATTATTTATCTTTTTTAAAAAAAAATATTTCAAATAAAATCTTAACATTAAATATAATTTTGAAAATATGAGACCGAAAGAAAAAAATAATAGAAAAAGCAATTTCAATTTGTATTTATTGGATTCATGTTATTTTTTTTTTTTTTGTTTGCATGTACACTGACCGACTGACTGACTGACTGATGTATGTTAGGAGAAAGGAATAAATGAAATGAAAAAAGAGTGATTAAATTTCCATTTCAGAAAAAATCATTCGGCTATAATTCAAATGGCAGTGGTATGGTGATATTGTTGGAATTGTTGCGGTTATTTTCGAGACTTTACAAAACTTCCACCACACGAGCGAAGTGAATTGCATGCACTTGCATTGGGGGATTATTAAATTTTGTAAAATGCTCATTTCAATTTTTATAGATTCAATTTGTTATTTCTTCTCGCTGCCGGTGGCAAGGCCAACTATTTGGGCACTAAACAATGGATTGACGATTTGCTCGAGAGGAGAGGTTTAATTAATTAATTATTTTATTTTGTATTGTTTTCTTAATTTGCATACTTGCAGACAGGTATACTGCTGCACCGTTGATTGATTTTGCCATTTGTTTGGACGGTTTGATCAGCGAAGATTCCAAATTGTACATGCACGTGTCGAAAGTGCCGAGGCAGAATTCTTCGATGCATCGATTTTACCAGGTGAAAAAATAATGAAATAGGATTAGATTATTACTGATGAAACGAAAAAAACAAATAAATAAATAAATAAATGAGTATACTTTCAAGATGCTCGAACAGTCTGGTAAAAATTACAACGTCAGCACGGCTATTGTTCAGAAGAAGATCAACCTTGGTGATGAGTTGTTGCTTTGGGAACACGAACGGTTCAGCTTGCGTCGCATTTACGCGCATACATTGTCCGGCATTCAGTCACCGTTTGATCCAATGCGACGTTCGATTCTGGATTTGGAGTAAGTGTGCATAAATTATTGTTTGTTTGTTTGTTTGTTTGTTTATGCATTTTTCTTGTTATATTTATTGTTTTTGATTAAGCTGTTTTTTGTCATTTTAAGTTCAGAGGGTCGTTTTGAAAAGTTTGTACCGATCGCGATGACGGTGGTCGAAGGCTTGTTCAGATATTTGTACGGTATGAAGAACGGCTCTGTGGAGCATTTCCTCGACCCAGAGGCAGTAAGTGACATGCAGATATAGACTGATGATGATGATGATGATGATGATGATGTTGTTGTTGTTGTTGTTGTTGTAATTGGAATTGGAATGATAATTTTTTAGATGCGCGATCATTGGAAAATGTGGTTGGATTATTTGAAAAGAACACCACGAAGTACACAATTGCTCCCCAACTTCACTGAAACTCAACTAGGACGTGATATTGTACGCTTTTTTGAACACTTTGCTTTGGAAACATCGATCGGTGTTGTCACCTCAGATATCAAGTTTGTCATAATGATAATAATAATGATCATTTTTATACATTATATACGTATAATTTCAATTATTATCCAGGCTTCCAGATTTCATATTTTACAATGGTTTTCAAGACGTTGTTCATGCACATTTGTATGGAAATTGGAACGAAATTATATTAATTGAATTAATATGTTTTATTTTTTAGAACGAAATCTGCGTTTTTCGATCTTCTCTCTTCGGTTTTCATCGTCGGCTATTTGTGGATGCTGCACTTGTTGGCTTTGGTTAGTTGAATTTTTACAAAAAAAAAACAATCAACAACACTAAAATATAGTAATCATGTTGTGCATTTGTTTGTTTGTTTGTTTGTTTTTTCTTTTGATAGAATGTACAACGCCTGTATTTGGAAGTTGGACGTCACGTGGGCTCGTTGAAAGTCAAGCATCAATAGAATTGTTGAAACAAAAAAAATAGGCAGTTATTTTTTTTTTCTTTTTTCCATTCATTCTTATTGTTCTTATTGTTATTATTATTATTATTATGATTATTTGTTTATTATTACTATTATTATTATTATTGAGCATATATCAATATTTCATATTTATTTATGAGATAACAGTTTTATTTTTTCTTCGATTTTTTGCTCAGGTTGAAAGTGGGTATTATTTTGTAGAATTTAACATTACTTATTATTGAGTAATTTTCATCTTTTTATAAAAGCTGAATTTGAAGAAGAAAAGCATTTCAATTGAACATTGGATTGTTTTATAAATTGTGTAGTTTGGCGTTTTTGAGAGCTTGCATGTAGAAGAAGAAGAAGAAGAAGAAGCGGATGATAATGAGCAGCTGAGTGAGTTGAGTTGGAGGAGAGAGAGAATGACCATCACCACCACCAACAACAACACAAGCAGCAGCAGCTGGTCGGTTATGCGAGAAGAGATGAGTATTTTTGACTAAAAGTGAGGATCAAACTGTCAAGTGGAATGTTGGTGAAGTTCTGCTGGAGCTAGTACTTTTTCCGGGTAAGTCGATGTTGGAAAATGCGATTACTCGGCTAACTGCTAACGAGCCAATTGAATCGGTAACGCAATCAGAGAGAAGTGGTCGAGCGCCGGTGCTGGATCGAATATTGATGGAGCACAAAGTCGGCTAATCGTCTGTGCACCGGAATTGGTGCCGAGAAAGAGGAGAGACGGAGAAATAGAGAGATAGAGAGATAGAAAGAGAGAGAGAGAGAGAGATAGAGAGAGAGAGACCAGAGAAAGGCACACATATTGTTGAGATAGGGATAAATTGAGCAAGGCTGACAACGTACACAATTATACATACTTGCACACATACACACACGCTAGTAGAGCCGTACTTAGTTGTGAATATCATGCAAGAAGAGTCGACAGCTCGTCGGCAGTGTTGTTCTCGTGCCAACAGTGTGACTGGCTACGCTGTGGAGAAAGTAACACTTTGGAGCTGTGCCCGGCTCGGCCGGTGAGATGAATCCTCGCGCATATGCCCATGGTAGTGGTCAGCGTCTGGCTGGCGGTTTCGCTGACCGCCGTGTTGGCTCCGAAGTCGGCCAGTCATACGCGCGTGGCGCGCATACCGGGCGATGTGGAAATTGGTGCCCTGTTTCCGATTCACAGGAAAATTGCCGGCACTGAACGTTGCGGTGAAATTTGGGAACAATACGGTATACAGAGGACCGAGATTGCGTTGAAAACCGTCGACGCGATCAACGACGACAACGCCCTGTTGGCCAACCTGAAACTGGGCATCAGTGTGCGCGACGACTGCTGGACCGAGCGCATTGCCATGGAACAGACGATCATTATGGTTCGCGACGCGGTCGGTGGACCAAACGCCCATTCCAAGCAGCAACGCTGTTGCTGTTGTCCAGAAGACAAGCATTGTCAGGCGAACGACGGCGACGATCCGACCAGCAACTTGGTCGCTGTGATCGGTCCTGGAAGCAGTGATGTTAGCATTGCCGTGCAAAATCTGCTCCAAGTATTCCACATACCCCAGGTTGGCTATTCGGCTACAACCAAAGCTCTCAGCGACAAGACTGAATTCAAATACTACATGCGCATGGTGCCTTCCGACTCTTGGCAAGCGAAAGCCATTGTCGACATTGTCAAATATTTCCACTGGTCTTACGTCGCAGTTGTCTACACTGACGGTACTTTGCACACTACATACATATATATATATATATATATATATATATATATATGTATTGTCTGTGTGCGTGTGTATTTTTATTTGTTTATTTAAAAATAGATAATTGCAAAGCCTTTTCTTTCATTATTCTTTGCAACTGTTGCATACCATTAATTAACGATTCATAACTGTATCTTTTTGTATTTTGTATTTTTTTTAACAATTTTTCAATATTTCATATTTAGCCTACGTTCGTTATAATGCAAATATTGCAAGTACAGCATGATTTTGGAAATTCTAGCAGAAGTAGCAAAGGTTTTTTTAAAGAAAAAAAAAATATATCTTTTCCAAATAACACTGAATTATTGCAAATGAAAAATTGTCGTCGTGATGCACTGTGCTGTGCAAGGGTCAATTGAACATTTCGCGCATCATCGATGCGGGATGTGACTTATTATTAGCTGCATGCTTGTTTGTGCTTTGCAAATGATCGAAGCCGTAGCTCGTCGTCGGCTTTGTCATTCTTCAACTTCCACAAGCTGCCAAGTCACAAGCCGCAGTGAGTCGGTTAATTTGCATTTTACAAATCAGCGTCCTTTGTTGTTGTTGTTGTTGTTGTCTTGCTTGCTCGGCTAATGTCTGTTGCAAACGGTTCCATTTCATCACTGGCTGACATGCTCTTTTCAACTTGCAACTTTGCATCTCTTTCATTTTGTCCAATTGATGCGATACCAATCTGTGCAAGTGGTTGTTGGATTTACTGCTTTGCATTTTTTTTTCTAAAATAATAAGTTTCAGTTATTTTAGTTTTTTTTAAATATATATATGTATATATATATTTAAGGAAACTATGGTGAAAAGGGTTTTGAAGAATTGCAAAAAAATTTTGACAAAGAAGACAATCTCTGCATCGGTGTAGCGGAGAAAATTAAAAGCTTGGCGCCTGCGGCAGATTACGACGCTCTGATACGTTTGCTTATGACTCATCGACCTCAGATTACCGTAAATCAATGAAGGAAATATATATATATATATATATTTTTTTTGTTGTTGGATTTACTTTGAAAGATTTTGATTTTCCTCATCTCATACTTCTTTCAAAAGCATCAACAATAATAATTAGTAATGTTAAAGTTTTTTTAGTTTTAAGTTTGCCGTTTAGGTTGCTATTTGCTTTTGCGAAGGAGATACAATCAAACGGATTTTTCAAGCTACTAAAAGGGTACGCGAATCTTTGCAGCCGGACGGAAACGACACTTATCAAGGTTTGCAATGGATAGGAAGGTAGTGAAAAACATTTTAAGAAATATTTCTTTTCTAATTTTTCAACAATAATAAAATAATATACCACATTGCATACTTTTGATTATTTCAACATTTTTATTAAAATAAATAGCAGATAAATAAATGTGGCTTGTTGAAAAAAAAAAGCTTTTTTTCTCGCATTTGCTTTTCAATCTTTCAGTGAAAGTTGGTCAGACAGGAAGGATGTGGTAGCTGGTGTGGAGGATGTTGCTGCTGGTGGATTTTCCTTTCGCATCTATTCTCCACGTATGACACAATTCGACAGCTACTATTTCAATTTGACGCCGAAGAACAATTACCGCAATCCTTGGTTTGTGGACTTTTGGGAAGAAAAATTCCAATGCAGTTACACTGAATCAACTCGAAATCTTTATTCGAAAATTTGCACCGGTAATGGTTGTGATCAACTTTTGTATTCAAATGCGAACGCGTTTTGTTTGAAATGGCAATTTATTTTACTTATTTATTCATTTTTCTCTTCTCTGATGCAGGAAATGAAAACGTCAGTTACGGTTATAAGCCGGATCCAAAGTTGAGTCAAGTGACCAATGCAATTTACACCGTCGCCTACGCGTTGGATGCAATGTACAACGATCTGTGCAAAGGTTCCAAAGAGAAAGGCTTGTGCGAAGCAATGACGCCCGTTGACGGAACGGTACTCTTTCAGTACATGCTTAAGACGATGTTTCGAGATCCGTCTGGACAAGAGATTTATTTCGACGCCAACGGTGATCCTCCAGCTAGGTGAAAAAAGCTTGCTTGTTCATTTTTCTTGTATGTTTGTTTCAACTTTGTCCAGTCAGTCGTTTCAGATATGATATATTGAATTACCAAGGAAAAGTTGCGAGCTATGTTACAGCCGGAGAATGGGATCATTCGTTTCACAGTGATAAATTCAGTCATCAAAGTGGAATCTATTACAAGAGCAAATTGAGAATCGATCGAGATAAAATTCTTTGGCACAATCACATGTCCGGTTTGACATATACGCCGACGGCAAGGTGCAGCTATGATTGCAAAGTTGGTGAAATAAAGAAAATTCAAACTTTGAAATGCTGCTGGATCTGTGTTCCTTGTTACGAAAATGAATACCTCTTGAACGAGTACGCTTGCAAGAGTTGTCCACTTGGCTATTGGCCGTTGGAGAATCGAACGGGTAACAAACAAGCATGACATATGCATGATCATCACTTTGGAATTGGATTGGAATAGAGAGTTAGTTAAATTTGAAAAAGAAAGAGAGGGAGAATGAGAAGGGGAGGGCGTGATTTGCACTGAAATAATAAGTTTTCCGTTTTTTATTGCGCAAAAAGAAAATCTGTTTCTTTGCAGCTTGTTACAAACTTGAAGTGGAATACATGAGGTGGAGCGATGCTGAAGCTGTGGTCTGCGTTGTGTTCGCCTGTGTTGGAATTATTGCCACGTTGTTCACGATAATAATTTTCATCTTGCACAACTCCACGCCGGTGGTGAAAGCGACCACTCGTGAACTGAGCTATATCATCCTGGTCGGCTTGTTGCTTTGCTACATGACAACGTTCTTCATCATCACCCCGCCGAACATGGTCTCTTGCATTATTCAGCGGATCGTGCCGGGCACGGCGTTTTCCATGATCTACGGCGCTTTGTTCACCAAGACCAATCGCATTGCACGCATTCTGGCCGCCAGCAAGAAGATCACCACCAAACGTCGTCGGTTCCTGAGCATCTCGGCCCAGGTGACCATCACCGGCTTGTTGGTGCTCATCGAGCTGATCACCATTGTTGTATTTTTGATTTTCGAACCGCCCAAAGCCGACTTCGACTATTCACTTCCGAAACGGGTGCTTCTGATCTGTCGCACCAGTGGGTTGACATTTTTCGCACCGTTCGGCTTCGACTTGTTCTTGGTCGGCATGTGCACGTTGTATGCGGTGAAGACGAGAAATTTGCCGGAAAATTTCAACGAAGCCAAATTCATCGGCTTCACCATGTACACCACATGCGTGATATGGCTGGCGTTCATTGCCATCTATTTCGGCAGTGCGAAAAAGGACACCACCATGTGCATTTGTTTCAGTCTCAGCGCCACCGTGGCGTTGATATTGTTGTACTTTCCAAAGATGTACGTCATTCTGCTCAGGCCGGAGAAGAACGCCAGAAGCTATTTCAAGACCACAACCACGATCCGATGTCACTTCGGTTCCAATGCCAAGTCGAGCAGCAGCGATGGCGGCGGTGGCGGTAGTCGAATCAGCTCTGTGCAAGGATCTCAAAGAAAAAAGCGGTGGGCAGCTGTTCGTCATCGGACTCAAATTTTACACTCACCGGCGGGGTACTGATTCTTTACCTCTGTGAACAACGACCACTCTCCAGTTGGTGGTCGTCTGAGCACTGCATGACTTTGCTTGCATTCGAAACGCCAAAGGCGGCAGGCATTGTTGTTTTTTTTTTTTGCTTTTTTATTTTTTCATTTTCAATTCAGCTAGCAGTTTCTTCGTTTTTAAATTTGCACCTTTTTGCACCACCACCTAGATATCTATCTATCCATCTATCTATCTATCTATTGGTCAACTTCTGCCGCCTACCTACCGGCTAATTTTGGCACGGATGGGACATCCGCACACAAATGCACCAAATTTTCTTTTCTTGCCAATGACGACACTGATGAAGAGTTTATTTTTTGATGCTTTTTATGTTTGTAATGCTGAACCAACTTTCAGGCGTTACGTTGCTCGCAGTGATTCTTACTCAAGCTACAGCGCTCAGTCGACTCCGGATCCAATGGCCAGGGAACGTCGACACAGCGGTCGTTTTGCCGCTGGCGACGAGTTCTCGTCGCGAGATGAACAACAAGCCGACGAATCCGCTTGCAAACCTGAAGAATGCTCATCCGATTCACAACGTCTACTCCGGTAAGTTTCTTTTTATCCTGCTTCCCCCCCCCCCACCCCCAACACCTGCCCAGCATTTTCCCTGTGTACATTGTTTGTTCGTACAAATTGATAAATTCCAATATTGTTTCACAAGAAAATAATGAATTATTGTTATTTATTAAAAGTGAATTCAAGTTTACAGTGAAGTGAAATTTGTGCAGGGTTATCGACGAGATGCCCAGCGTGAAAGAGGAAACTGACGACGACGAAACAGCGTTCAGTGAACAACATCCGGTAAGCGGCCGTAAATTTCTAGACAGAACTGGCAGTCTGTGGCGCCGATTCGACCCGTTCCAACAGAATCCCCGGCTGAACCGGGGCTGGCGGTCGCTGCGCGTTCCTGCGGGCAGGAACGACGGCGAAGCGGCGCCGACGTTGCTTTTGAAAATCGCAGCCGAACGCTTGGACACGGTCCGTCATTTCATCGACGCCGATGCCCCCTCGTCGGCTTACAACAGTGGCACAACTGCTGCCAGCCTTGCTGAACGCCAGCCTCCACGTTCCAACGTATCCACAATTTCTGGACGTGCATCGTTTGCTCGTCGTAAAGGTTTTTCTTTTATTATTCTTATTCTTATTATATTATTTTATATATTGTAAAAATTACTTTCCACAACTAATTTTGCTACTATTTTTTTACTCATCACACAGTGCAAAAAGGACAACTCGTCCGTAATAACATTTCAATTGAGCAGGTACTGGTCACGTGTGGTTCTCCTCATCGGTGGGTGAAACGGATGAAGAAGAAGAAGAAGAAGAGGATGATCACGATGATGAATATAACAACAAAATGATGGATATTGATCGAAGAGGCACAGGTGAAAGACTTTTGCACAGTCGCAAGGATCGACTGGTTGTTTGTCAAAATTCTCAGCCAGAGAGTAGTGGTGAAAAGCAAACGGCCTTCAGCAACGGTGGATTTCCGGTGATCGAGTTCGACGAAGTGGACATGCGGACGGTGGTGCTTCGGCGATCGACCAACAAAAACGCCACCGGTGAGGATCCGGTCCCTCACAGGCGACCCTGGGCACGCAAAGTGCGCAGCAACAGCGACACTGTTGCCTGGCTGTTGCAACGGCAAAGTCAGTTGTCGAATTTGACTTGGAACTTAACTCGCAGCGAAAGTGAACAACTGCTGGGTCCGGTGCGCGGCAACAGTTTGAAAACGATTTTCACCAGAAAATCACCGTTCACCAAGAAGCAGCAGACGAAAAGCATGCCTTGTCTGAGATTTGAGGCGACGGTCAACAATGCTGACACAGCAGGCAAGCAACAGTACAGTTCGCCTGGGTCGTCGTTGGTCACTACCGCGTTGACTGGCTTCAGTCGAACAGGTAGCATGTCTGGTTCTTTGTTGCTCAGTCCTATTGAAGAGCTGAGCAGCAGCAGCAGCAGCAATGGTTCAGCAAAAAGTTCCAACGGTTCGTCACCAACAAGTGTCATCGTCTCTGGCTATGATTTTTCAACAATTTCTCTTGTCTGATAATTGAGGTATATTGTAATATTGTATTATATATACATTGTGTGTTCAATTTATATAATATATATATACATACATACATACATACATACACGTAGACATGTATAGGTACATTTATTTATTTATTTATTTATTGATTTACTTATTTACTTATTCACTCTTCTACTTTGAGAATTCTGCATTAGTTAGTCTGACATCTCTAGCTAGAATGGCAATAATTAAAGCACTACAATGTCAACATTATAAACCGCCTCCAGAACGATCCGGTGAAATTGGCTTCATTTCGTGACGTAAATAGCTAACGACAGGGTTGTGGCCAACTAGACCTCCAATGATGCCATTGTAGATCTGCAACAATATTCTTCGTGCAACTGCTACTTGGGGAAAAAAAATTTTATTCTTCAAATCTTACGTGCAAAAATTCGTCCATTTCAATTTCACCATTTTTATTCAAATCCACTTCATCAAGCAACTGATGCAACACTTCTTCGTCAACTTCTTCACCAGATTCCTGCAAAGGCGAGAAACAAAAACTTCATTGGATGTGCAAGAACAAAGTCAACCAACCACCACCTCAAAATAGCGACGCAGATCATTGACAGATATTCCACCGTTACAATCTTTGTCCACCATGACGAAACACTTCATCGCGGCATTTTTCTCCTCGTCCGTCAGATTCAACGGAGCCGCCTGATAGGCCTTTTTCCGAGCCTGCTTGCCCATCTGCTGATTTATGAATTCCAACGCTTCGGTTTGCTGTTTCTGAATTGTGTACAATGGCAATGGAATGTGTATGATGGTTGGCAATGGAAACATCAACTGTCACAAAATTGTTACCGTTTTCTCTTTGCTACTCCATTTCAGCTCTTTTGCCATCAGGTCGATTATTTTCGGCAACGCTTCTTCAGCTGCATAGGTGTTCAAAAATGCCAAACGTGTACGGCGAGAGATGAAATCCACAGCAGTGCACGCGTATTCACGGACAGCATAGATGACCTGTATGAACAGAGAGAAATTGACTACACCGTAGCAGCGATGAACGGTTTTTCTTTTTCTTCTGCAACTTCAATATCATCATCATCATCATCCTCACTTCAGCTTCGATGTACGGGAATTCTTGATGCAATCGTCGTCCAACGACTGGATACCGTCGACCTGTCAGTCTGGCAAGTCGAGCCACATCGCAGGCTTTGTCTCCGTACGTGCTTGCCAAATGTTTGGCAACCTGTGTGGCGCTCAGTGTGCGAAATTGCCGGACGAAGTTGAAAATCTCAAATAGACCTACCTCTAGATCGAGACCGAAATCTTGCACCAGACGAATGTACATCAGATTGTCATATTCTTGACCACCTTCGAGCATTATGGATGTGGTTACGCACTGTCGCTGCGGTTTGAGATTGTTCAGTTCGACCACTTTATCCACGGTCTCTTCGGCCATGCGACGATACGTTGTCCATTTACCACATGAAAAAAAATCAAACACACAAACGTCAGTGAGGACGATTTGTAGTGCAATTTTTCATTCAAACTTTACCAGCTATGGTAACAAGTCCGGATGGACTGACTTCTATGATGTGATTTCTTGCCAAAGATGCGGTGTCCTTTTTCGAAGGATCACGTACCAGCGGTCTCAGACCTGCCCAAGCACTCATCACATCTCCCCGACGAACTGAAACGTACCAAATGACAAAAAAATACTGTCAACATGTCTCACGACCAGTGTTGATGAGAGATTGCTTGTGTACATACATACATACATACATGTAGAAGAAATTTAAATTTCATTTTCTTCCAAATCAATGAATGAATGAAAAATCATCATCTCCTTACCACTTATGTCGGGTGTCAAATAACCTCGAATTTCTTTTAAAATAAAATCGACATCTGCTTCCGCTGGCGCTGGCTTATCAGTAATTGAACAAGGCGAGTCTGTTGTACCGGCCATGGTCATGTTCAACCATGGCAAAAAGAAAATAACTCGACCGTCGGATGTACTCGGATCCAAAAGTCCCGTGCTCGAAGGACTACAACTGTCTTGCATTGAAGTCTGTTTCATCAAATTTCTTTTCAAATTTACCTGTAATAAGAAGGCAAAACTATGTGAACGCCCTGAGACGGTACGACCAATAAATCAGCTTTCGGATTGTCCATCAAGCGAATCTGGTCACAGAATGCACCAGTTGCATTCACTACAGACTTTGCACGAATTTCCCACTGTTGCCCTTAAAATGTATCCACTTTGTAACGACAAAGTTTCATCTCTTAATTTGCACACGCATCCACATCCGGTGATTGTTATGTGGAAGTTAAATTTGAAAAAAGTACAAAATATTACCTGTCAAACAGTCTCGCACTTTCGCACCACATACTTTCGTCACTCCATCCGGTCCAGTTTGCTTTAGCAAATCCACAACTTCAACATGATTTGCACACTGTGCGCCATACCGAATAGCAGTCAAAATCAAGGCAATGTTCATCCTTGCATCGTTGTGCTGGCCTAGAATGGTGGTGTTTTTGCAAAATTACTAAATACGTTTCATTCATTTGTGGAAATTTTCACAATCTGACCATCGTAATAGATGAGAGCTCCGTATAAAGAATCTTTCTTCAATAATGGGAAAAGATCAAGAGCCTTCTGCTTGCTGATATAGTAGGAAGATTTCAGTCGACGTTTACCAGCTACAAAGTCGTACATCTTGATGCCCAAGTAAAAGTATGGAACTTGCCACAAGCTGAAACGAGAAAACATTGCAAACAAAAAGAGGAGATTTCATTTGAACTTCGCTTGAAACGTACGAATAAATCGGAAGCATTATCGGCAAAATTGAAGACAAATGAGGTGCAACTTGGAGCAAATGATAACGCTCAAACAATGCTTCTTTAACCATGCGATACTTCAAAAAAATAAAAATAAAAACAAGCGAACAACTTTTCAATAAAATAATTTTAAATGAAAAAAATGTCATGAAAAGTCTACTTGTTCGATGTCCAATTTTAAAATAGCACTCTGCAAATAACGAACGCCACCATGAATCAACTTCGTGCTTCGACTGCTCGTTCCTGAGCTGAAATCATCCATCTCGACCAGAGCAGTTGACAATCCTAAATTAAAATACAACATGAGCAAAAAAATACGTTTTGATAATTTTTCACAAAATGGTAGTAATCAGTGATTTCAAACTGGACAGAATGTAAGTGAGTGAGAAACAGCACAAGATACTTGGAAAGCAATTTTTCATTACTGAGCAGTTGTTACGTGTGCTGTTCGAAAAGCGAATGCCCAAGTTAAATAAAAATGCAAGGTTCCCTCGATCAGTGCGCATAAGAAGATAACTAATAATATGATCACTTTGCAAATATGTCAATCAAAAGATACAGCACAAATTAACTTGAAAATCAATAATGTTACAGTAAGTAAAGAATTCTCATTGAAAGTATTCTACGCTGAATTTGCTCTGCCAATTTCTGCATGCTTTCCATACTCAGTTTTCATCTTGTAATGTAAAGTGAATAATCAAAACATAATTAACAAGAAAAACTTTTGGAATTCTTTCATTTTAAAGTACATTCACCTCTCGTCTGTGCATCAACAGCAATACCAGCACCAGTTGCACCGCCTCCAATTACTAGGACATCAAATTCACGGTTGGATTGTATATTTTCAAATATCGATTTCCGACTTGGCAACTCTTTCAAACGCTTGTCTAAAGCCACATTCTTATCTTCCACTTGAATCGACACCTGAAACATAATTTCACCATGCGACATTTCATAAAATACGTCAATTATTTGAAAAATCAAATTATTTCACTCTTCAACGTTAAGCCTACGAACATATATCATTTTCGTAAATGTATTTATGGGGAAAATGCAAAAATCTTACAGCGGGCGTCTTTTCCGAAGCAAACGGATCGCTGTCACTCCAAATCCATCCCATCGCCGCTCCACCAACGGCTGCTGCCGGCAAAACATATTTCCAAGCAAGCATTATCTGACAATATTATAAAACGAGTAATACAACTGACGTAATTTAATGAATTGTTTCTGAAGTCATAACTTCATTATTTATTTATCATGCAAAAACGAATGTTCAATTTTTTCAAGCATGATACATGGCGTTGCTTATACTGCGCAAGTGTGATCAATCAATGAAAAGCTGTTGTTGATTTTGGAAAATCTGCGAGTGAAACCACACGTATGCATATGCACACATGTATGCAGAATTTGCTTAAATAAAATTAAATAATCATACCTTTCCAATATTCAACTGCTGAAATAATCACTCTGAACAGATGGATATTAATTTCGGTTGTAAATAATAACGAATGGAAAATATCACAGTATGAAATCAACGAAGCAAGTATTATTGAAGTGTTTACTTCACGGAAACTGAACTAGTACGTTTAAAGCGAAACAAGTTTGCATAGCTTTAAAGCAGTCCAGCGTTTGACAAATGGCGAGTGGCATTAAATTAATAAACAAATTAGCAAAAGTATGGATTGTGCTATTTAACAATTTCCAATGATTTCAGGAAATCAGAGCAAACGTTCATTGTAACTTTACTGATTTCAATGCTAATTATTTCTTGCAATAATTCACTACATTATGCTGAAGCTATTATTTGTTCAAAAAGGAAACCACAATTAACTTATTTGCATATTATCAAAAATATGTAATAACAAAAATGTTTAAATACAAATTTTTCTTGCAATATTTATTCTTTTACAATTCAAATTTCAAATCAATCGCAACAATAATTAGTATCGTGCAGATATGTGCTACAAGCATTTTCAA
Organism: Trichinella pseudospiralis; assembly: GCA_001447645.1. Lineage (NCBI taxonomy): Eukaryota > Metazoa > Nematoda > Enoplea > Trichinellida > Trichinellidae > Trichinella > Trichinella pseudospiralis. The sequence goes on from JYDV01000032.1 coordinate 209,816, forward strand.
AAATTGCTTATAAAATTATTTATGTTGTAGGAAACTTAATTCTACTTCTTTTAAATTGATAATAAATTTATAAATTAAATATTTACAAATATTTAATTTTTATTTAGTTAAATTTATAAAATTGCTTAGTGTATAAATTTATAAAGCATGAACTTGAATATTCTGTTTTACAGTATTGACAACACTTTCTTGCTATAAACTTGGTTTGCCCGCACTAGGCGAGTAATGGAGAATTATGATTATTTGATCAAGTTGCTAGCGCTGGGAGATTCTGCTGTTGGGAAGACTTCATTTTTGAATCAGTACACAAATCATATATTTCACACTAACTTTGTCTCTACAGTTGGCATTGACTTTTTTGAAAAGCGAGTGGTACGCATTCGAGCTTCTTCTGCTTAAATTTTTCCTAAAATATCCGAGGTAGTGTCATGAAGAGAGTTATTCAGCCACTGTACATTAGAAATTCTGACACCTGAGTTTGGAATTCATTTTTTCGCGCTGCATATTTGCCTTCGTACTTGTAATTCATATTTCAGGTGTACAAATCACCGCACCACGAATTCGGTCGTGGTCAGCGGCTGCTTCTTCAACTGTGGGACACCGCTGGTCAAGAAAGGTTTTACACTGTTGTCCTTTCTTGTACAACTTTATTGGTTAGATTATTGTTTCATTCATTAGATTTCGAAGTTTGACAACAGCATTTTACCGTGATGCTATGGGATTTCTGCTGTTTTATGATGTAACCAACGAAGCATCATTTCTCAACGTCCGAGATTGGCTTGCTCAATTGTCTGTGCATTCATACTGCGAAAATCCAGATTTTGTACTTTGCGCGAACAAAGTTGATTTGGAAGATATTCGCACAGTTTGTTTATGCCACAGCTGGCACAAGATGTGTTTTTTTTTGAATAAACTATTTCATTATTCTTTTATCTTTCGTTTCAGATATCTACATCCGACGGCAAACAGCTGGCTGATGAACTTGGGTAAATATTTTTTGCTTAAAAAATTTCAACTTGGTGCATTTGATTTTTTATTATGAAAAAATGAAATTATCTCCTACTGTTTGCACAAATCGACAGTTTGACGTTGCAATGCATATTTGCTTTTTCAGAAAATTCTAGTAGTATAGTTTGAAAATTGATTTCTCGTTTGCTGAATAAATTATTCTCCGGGCAATATTTTTAGTTGAATTACTTTTATTAAGCGTTTAGCGTTACTTTTATTATACTGCTCGAGCGGACAAATGATTTCTATTTTCACTTGTTTTGCTAGCGCATTCAATGGCAACTTAACTTTGTTTATTTCTCTTTTGTCGAAGTGTTGATAGCTCCACTGTGAATCCTGGACCGTCTGCTTTTGGTTTTATTGATTTCATCAAAGTCGTTAAGTAGTGTTTATTATTTGAAATTGGTTTTTTCTTAATTTAAATCTAAAAGTCCATGTTCTCATGTTCATAAATTTGCACTTTTTCAAAATGTTTAAATTAAATTGAAAAGGAGCACCATTGTATTATTAATTTTTTTTGTCGCTATTCAACGACTATTTTTAAAATAATAAATTTAAACATTTGAATTTTAGTCGGATCAAATATAAGTGAACAATTGATATTTTATTCATTTGTTTAGTTGTTTATTCAATTGCAATAGGTTGCACTGTTCTTAGTGTTGGTAATAGACTGTTTCAAAGCATACAAATGTTAAGGCTGTTTATTAGAGTAGATGGAAATTATGGACGTTGAACTAACACGAACGTCAGTTGACATAGATGGGTAAACGGTGCAATGCATGTGGATCTCAGTAAACGTAGATTAAACTTCCATTTATCTCGATTCTTCGTACAATTGAATCAATATATCGACCAATGTCAATTAAAGAAAGACTGGTCAGTCGATATTACTCTCATTGTCATGTTGTGTTGATGTATTCTTTTTTTTTTATTTCTTTTATTCAATTGTATTGCTTTTCATTTGCTCAACTGAAATTGAAATCTTATATTGCGTTGGGCGAATGTTTTTCAACTTTTGCAAGCTGAAATTCGATCTTTCAGCTGCTCTCATATTGCACTATTATGCCATAGAATAAATACATTTTTTGTTTAAGAATTTTTCATACATTTTTCTAGAATCTACCAGAGGTGGAAAAAACATTCAGTGCTATTATTTAGTGTTTTTAGTTGTGATAAATAATGTCAAACAAAATATTATTATTAATTCTGTTCTTTTCCTAATTATAAAGGGCACCGTATGTGGAAACAAGTGCGGCAACTGGTCTGAATGTTGAAATTGCTGTAAATACGTTGTTGGATTTGTTGATGGATCGAATACAGCATTCGACTGAACTGCAACTAGCCAATGGTGTGGTTCAAGGTATTCGTTTTGGAGAAAATGCCTCAAAGACACCCGGCCAACGTTGTTTCTGTTGAACGGTCCAAAGTGAAAATTGTTACCCATACTTTTTCATCCTTTTCTCTAGCTTTATTGTTTGTTTGAAAAATTTTGTCTGCCGTCTTTTTGTTTATTTCTTTTTGCAGCTTTTCAATTTTTTTTATTATAAATTATTATACAATGCAGGAGAATTTCGGTTACAATATAGATGCTTTATTGTGGGTATTAATCTGAGGTTGTTTTGCTCACTTTGCTGTTCGATAATTCATTGAATTTCATCATATCGATCATTGTGATGTGCTGTTTATGTTCATGCTTAATAAAATGACTATTTGTTGTCTATTTTCATGACAGTGCAGTAACATTATCGTTTAATTCAACTCAGAAAAGCGTTTTAAGCAGTTTACGATAAAGTGAAATGCTTAAAAACAATTTATATTAGGAGTAAAATGCACTTTTTTTCTTTTGACCGGATTAACAATGGCGCATTGCTGAGACCCGAACTATGTTAGTATATATATATATATGTCTGTTTGTGTGCGAAAGAAAGGACAACCTATAGAATAATACGACTATAATATGATCTGTATGATTTGAGCTTCATTTTTATAAAATGTTTCACTATAAGTTACATCTGTGTAAGAAAAGTAATAAAAAGAATTTTAAAACTATTACAATAATGGAATATTATTTTGTAATAACGAAATAAATTTAAAAAATTATAAAGTAGTAGAAAGGCAAACGTGAAAAGTAAACATAAAATGTGAGAAAAACGATTGAAATTTAGTAGAAAACAAATATATAAAATTATAAAAAATAGAAATAAAATATGAAAAAACCATCATATAGCATTATAAAGCTACAAAAATTGCTCAATTAAAATATTTACTGTTGATATTTAACTTCTTATTATTGCACAATTAATTAAAAAAAACTATTAATTTTTTTAATATTAATTTAATTTAAATTGTTTTTGTAAAACAAATTAATTAATTTTATTATAAAAAATTTATTTATTTCTTTATTCAAAACAAAACTAGTTTTGTTTTTATTACAGTTTTAATTATTGTACTTGCTTGTCATTACTGTGTTACATTACATACTGTATTTGGAGTCAATAAAATCATTTGGTGGTCATTTGAACGGCTGTTGAAATGGCTAATGGATCAGATCCCATTTTATCTTGCTCTCTAAACAACAACGAACTAATGCAATGCTTAAACCAGCTACAGATCGCCGACACTTATTCGACTAATTCGACAGTTAGAATTGAAGTATTCCTCAACCGTCTGTTCATGTAAATTTGGTTTATCATTTGCACGTTCATATTTGTTATTTTGTCTTGTTTATGCATAATTTATTGGTTGTATATTTTAGGCGAGGTGGTTTACGTTCATATTTGAAGCAGAAAGCTGTTCGTTTTCAGCATCGCTACAGTCCTTATCACGTTCCGTTGAAGAACGAGCAATGTGAATTGCTTGAAGATGTGCATGGAAAGCAGGTTTTTGATCGTATTAAGGCACATGTCGCCTCTGAATTCCAAAAAATACATATTCTGGGACCGAAGAAGTATGATATGAATTGGTGGCCTGCGGCTGTTCGTCTGTTCGAAGGAATTGAAATTGATTCAATTTGCTTTTCGAAGCAAGTGAAAAATGCCATGGAAGAGTATCCGCATGGTTTCTATTCTCCAACGAAGTGTTCTTCTGAAGCCCGAACATTTGAACCTCTTAACGCATTTGAGCTTGCAGCATATGTTGAAGAATACTTGTATTTTCCGAAAGAGATGTGCGCTATGGCTAAAAATATGTACGTTTGATTTCAGCTTTGTGAAAACTGTTCAGCCTTCAATTTTGCTGCCAGTTGATGAATGGAAAAGTTTAACTGTTTCAGTCTTAATATTTATGTCATTTTTGAAATAAACAGAACTATTTATCAATATTTTTGTTCTATTGCAGTCAAATGTGACAGTAAAGCATGAAATTTTCTTGAAATAATCAGCGCTAATTCCTAAACACTAACGTTGTTGGTGTTTACATTTTTTTATGGGCGCAACTGAAGTTTCTTGCAGTTAATCTTGATAAAAGTTACAACTAGGAAACTGCTGTCGAAAGCGTTGTTGCAAACGAGAAACAAGCTTTATTTTGAAACCATCGAGAAGGATTAATTGTTTTATGCTGTATATTATGCATTCCTCCAACATTAAACTTAACATGTCAACAAAAAATTACATTCACGATCGATAAAAACTTTTATTGTGCGGCATGTATGCTAAATTTGGCAGTCACACTGAACGTAGAAAATCAGCCCCAACATTCAGGCTTCATCAATGAGTATTAAAATGTTCATTGATTATACATGTATGTGTGACTACCATAGTTGAACATTTATAGCGTATTTAACAATTTATGATTTAGAAATTAATAAAATTACTGTATAGAAATCTCTTAATGAATTAACTGCATTTTAAAGTGAAATAATTCAATCTAATATTAATTTTTATTTATTCTTAATAAAAAAATTTAATTTTTTAAAAAATTAATTAGAAAAGAATATTTAGCAAAAATAACGTTAACTGTTAACAAAATAACGTTCATATATTTTCCACTGCATAAGGAAACTGTCGTTTTATTTTTAAAGAATAATAATATTCTTATTTTAATAAGCTGATATTTTACTGCTACTGTCAATTTAATGTTTTATTTCGCATTTTAGAAATTTTTACTATACGGTAGAAGGAACATAATAATAAAGTCTGTCTTACTGTACCTTACTTGCGTTAAGCAGCTTTAGTGTAGTTCGTGGCAGAATGCCGTGTTGATAGTTGTCTTAAACATCTTTAGCACATTACAATGCATTGTGAAGTTTGATAAGCTCTAAATATGTACTTTATGAATAAAAGCATTCTTATTACTTTTTATAAAAAAAAAATTCTAATTTGTTGGTTGTGTATATATGTATTTGTATATATATATATATAGATATAGATATAGAAGTTTTTTGTTTTAGCTTACCGGTGGTCGATAGATTGTGACAATGTCTTCCCGTTTTCTTGAACATAGCAGAGTATGATTTATCTAGTTTGTTTTTATTTATTTATATTTAAACTGAAACAAGGTATTTTTTTATTTTCTCACGACAAAAATAATTTTTGTGGAAACAACTTGACTATGAATGCCAGTTAAAGTGATTAATTTAATATACAGAAATATTTTTTTTTGCTTTGTATTATATATGCACTTAATCAGTGTTCTTTTTAGCTGAAAGATTTTCTCACTGTGACAAGAATAGATTGTGGAGAAGACAGTTTTAAACCAGATCAGAATCGCAGTATTTATCACTTGGTTAGCCGTCGTCCGCCACATCGCGCAATGCCTGAAACTATATTACGTCATATCAATAATCGGTTGGTTATAGTTTTTCAAGCGTTTGCATTATAAATTTAATACATTGTTTTTCAGTCATTTGCCATACAAGAAGGAGCTGGTCGATTTTCAGGGCAGCAAAATAAGTCGTTGTAAATTTACCAGCGACGGGAGTTTGTTGGTAACAGCGAATTATAGTAAGTGGTGATGCACTTGAAGTGAGGTTCAGAAAATTTTCATTTTCAAACTATTTTAGATGGTCAAATTGTTGTCTATGACACTCGCACAAAAAATTATACTAGATTGCGGCGCGAGACATATAGAGATGACTTCTTTCCTGGGTTTTATGACATGGACATCAGGTAATTGCTGTTTAGTGCATAATTTAAATTTTCTGCTTTATACTTGAGAGATAGATGGGCAAATGTATATTTATTTGCAACAAAATGGTATAGTTTGTAATAATGACGTTAAAAAATAAAATGAACGCTGCTGAGTAGAACGTTGAGTTTTAAAGATGCGCATCTACTAATGTGCAGTAAATTAGTATTCTGTTGTAGCATTAGATGTTTTTGTATTTGTTTCATTCTTTGTTGAATGATCGATTTTTCTACAGTATAGCCATTATTTTGTTAAATGAAAAGTTATGATAAAGATAATGATGAAATGGCATGTAATTAATCGTTTGACACGAAATACTATGGTTATTTTCAGTCGGTTAGTTGCATGATGGAAATGTTGAGAAGTAACTAGTGATAATTTTGAAAAGAAATTTACTGAGTGGGTAGATAGTTGTAGTTGCGATAAAAATAAATTTGATTTCATTTTTGTAAGTACAGTAATTGACATTCAAGTTCAATTTTTTTATTATTGCTGACTTAGTTTTTTGTTTTTTACATTATTTTGATAAAGCAGTGATGAAATTTATTTGCATGCAAAAACAAGCGTTCTTGTTAAAAGAAAATGTATTTTTAATTATTTATTTATTTATTAATTTTGTATTTAATTTTTGTCTTCTGTTGAGGTAACATTTGCAATTAATAACCTTAATTGAATTATAAATAAATCATTTGTAAATTGTATTATTTTTGTTCTGCTATTTTCATAAATAATTCGCAGAAATTTACCATACTAGAAATCGATATGAAATTGTTTTTTTTAGTCCATGTGATGGTTACGTAGCTGGTTGCACCGTAGATGGGAGAAGTGAGTTATTTTTGTTTGTTTGTTTTTGAATTAAGCACACGTTTTAATATATATTTTTTTTTTTAGTTTTCAGATTTGATTTGACAAAACCGGAGAATATGTCTCCTTTATCAATCTTTCGCGTTCAACAGCGACCACCGTTGAATATGTTGCGCTATTCACCAGACGGCAAATACATGCTTGCTCTTGATAGTCTTAACGGCCTGTTGTTGATTGATCGGGAAACGTTGATAATGAAGCTACAACCTGTACGGAATGTAATGATGATGCACAATTTTCTATACTGATGAATTTAATTACTTTACAGTTTTGTGTAACGTTCGATCGGACAACGTGTTTCTGCTTTTGCGACCAAAGTAGTAACAGTGTTTTTGTCGGCAGTGATAGCGGAATTGCTCGAGTGAAATATTATTATGCTTTACATGTTTTGATAGTGCTAGTCTACTTTTCAAACTGATTTTCAGGTGCTTGATTTGCGTATGGACTTAGGCGAAAATGGAACAGTTCCAATGACTATGCATTATTTTGGTGAAAAAAAAAAGATTATGTCCACCGATTCAAGGGTATTATTTTACACTGTTATATTTAATTCTTATATGAATTTGTTCATTTTTGCCTAGTATTCGTCATTTTTCATTTTTGTTTCTTTCAGATGGACGGACGATATATTTTGACGCTGACCAAGGATATGAGATTTGGTATTTGGGATTTGAGATTGCCACGGGTAAGAGCCAGTAATTTTGTCCAAATGCTTTTCAATGACTTTCTATTTTAGCGACCAGTTGACAATTACGAGGCGGGCTGTGCTGGTTTGTTTGTTTTTTTTTGTTTTACAATCATTTAGTGTTATAAATAATTTGATTTACAAATTTATTTAGATATTAAAAGCTGTGGAAGCATTTTTTTCAAATTAGCACTGCTACTAATTATAAATTAGATTTGGAAGCGTTTTTCTTTTTCTTATCTTTTTTTCTTTTCTTTCAATGTGTAATTAATTCAAGTTTAATTAACGTCTTAAATATAGGGGATGCGACTGGTGAACATTCAGTAATAAAGCGGAATGTGTTTTATGCAATTAATTTTTTTGCATTTTTTGAAATTTACGATGTTTTCTTTCAGGGCATGTGATTAATAACAGTGTTATACTCACATATGCAGAATTTTCTGCTTTTCTTCCAACAGACTTGCAGTGCTACTTTTCTCCAGCTTCATTGACTGGTCAGAGATTCATTTACAGTGGCACCTTGGGCGGCAATTACGTTTGTAAGCTTGTTGTTGATTTTGATCTTGATTTGTCACTTTTTTCTTTTTTTTGACAAACAATCAGTTATTAATTTTTCTTTACAGTAATTGATCTTGTTACTGGAAAACGCAGTTTCGGTAAAAGAGCTCACTCCAGTCTCATCCAAGATGTCACATGGAATCCAATTTGCAATGAGATCGTCACAACTGGAGTATTTTTTGTTTTGTTTTTTTTATTCACTTTATTATTTCAAGTTTGAGTGAATTTAATTTAATTTAATATGTTTTTCTGCTTATAGTGGGATGGTAATGTTTTTCGCTGGAAGAATTATGGAGAGCATGATGCAGCGGACGATATTAGCGAATTGGAGAGTTTTATTTATTGAATTGTGTGCTTATGTGTTTGTGTGTCTGTGTTTGTGTGTCTGTGTGTGTGTTTGTGTTTCTGTGATGTGATGTGAGATTGAAATTCATTCTCACCTTTTTGTACGTTTGGTGATGGTATGGGGAAAATTTTTTTTATTCTTTTTAAACTTCTGTGGGCAACGATTCTATTATTTCAAAGTTAAATTTTTTACGAGAATTGAGATGATTATTATTAGCATTATTGTCGGTTGTTTCAGCAATACTTTTTAACTTGGAAACAAGTTTATTTCAATTTATAACGTTTTTCAATATACGTTATAAATTCTACTTAATTGCTGAACTGTTTTTCATTTTAGAGATGTGCTTTTTAAAATGATTGATTATTTGTTTTATTGAATATAGAATCGTTGGGGAATAAAATTGGGTTTCACATACGATTTATACGTGAAAAATCAGTAATTCACGAAAGACGTACATCTATTTGCACCATTGCATTTTTGTTTTTAAAATTTTTTGCGTTTATATTTCAGTTTGGTGTAAATTTAATTTTTTCGACAACACTGAAGAAATTACAATTCAGATTTTCCCAATTTAAAATTACATCAACAAGTAACAATTTCTTTTCATTGGACCAATGTGATAATTAGTTAACTCGATACCAATGCCAACTTGTGAACATTGAACAAAGTTGTGATCTTTTCACATTAATTACGTAACATAAAAAACTTAAGTTAATTTTACTGCTTTTGTATAATTTTAGTTTATTTTTGATTTGCATATCTATAATCCGTGCATTTTGTTCAGCTTTTCAGGTGAAGTTTATTCAGAATTTTCATTGCAAATTAATCAAATTTTGCCGTTGACATTTGAAAAGTATTTGCTTGATTTTTTCTATTTAATTTGTCTCTTTATGAAAAAAATTTAAAAATAAAAAAAATATTAACTTTTAATACAATAACGTTTACATAAAGATGTTTAATTATTCAAAGTAAAATTAAACTTGAAAATCAGAATTGTATACTGTAAACGTATTAATTTTGAAGGTTCAATTTTTCCACTTTCATCAAGTAATGGCATCTAGATGTACTTTGCACGAGGTGAAGACTGTTTTGTTGAATAGTTTGCGCAATTTTTCGCAGTCAGAAGACCGTGTTTCATTGAATGTCACAAACAAACAGATGTGCCGAGAGATGCAGCGACGTCTGCGGGCGATGGAAATTGATCGAATCGGAAATACCACAAAATATGAACACACACTGCCGTTGTCTGTTGTTGCTGCCAGCGAACAGCTGTCCGCTTTTGCCCAACTTCAGGTGGAAGAGTTCATGCGTGGCGTGAACGCCAGTTCCACCAAACAGTCATCCGCCGACCTGGAGGCGGACTCTTTTGCTTCACAGTTGTGTTATCCGATGAGCAATTTTGAAAATTTTACCTTCACTACTTCTGAGGAAATGAAAAAACAGTCAAACGTGAACGCAAAAAGCGATCGTGGCTTCCACATTATTCGTGAAGAAGCTCAAGATGAGTATCTGAGAGGAATAGCCGATGACGTGCCCGAGGATATGGAGCAATTTTTGGAACGATCGCGAAGCGCGAAACAGATTTTCTTGAAGCAAGGTGGCAGCGATGCTGCCGTTGAAGGGATTTACTTTCAACATCCGCACCAGAAAGTTGGCGTCAAAGTTAGTACGCGGAAAGTGAAACTGCGCAGGGTATACGATGGAAATGCGGAAAATTTGCAAAAGCCACCTAGTCAGCAGTGTTGCAGCGGCTGTGGTGCCACTTTCCACTGCATCGACAGCTCGTTGCCTGGATTTTTGCCGCAAAAAATATTCGACAATTTGCACTCTAAACAGGCGGCTCAGCTTCTCTGTCGTCGTTGTCATCTGTTGAAAGAGCACAATTTCTTGATTAATGTTACCGTTTCATCGGTAAATTATGAAAAAATTCTTTCTCATCTTCGAATTTACCAAGAAGTGTTGATTGTTCTTATTGTGGACTTGCTTGATTTTCCATGTTCTCTGTTGAAATCCTTGCCTGCTTTACTTGGCTCAAACAAATCAATGATTGTTGTGGCGAATAAGGTAAGCACACATAAGCGTATAGAAAGTGTATTTTTCTTCTCGGAAAAAAATTTTGTCTTATTTTAATTTTGATGTGGATGTTTTTAGATTTTTAAGTTGTTAACAATATTGTTGTTCATTTCAGTTACATTTGTAAATTGTTCAGTTAATTGTATATAAATCGCGCGACATTTAGGTAGATTTATTATCGAGGAACTTAGATCAGTTTAATGTTGAAAAAGCTGAGAAGATGCTGTTTGAACATTTAAAAGATATTGGATTTTGTGATCACTTCAATGTCATGCACACTGCGGTTATAAGTGCAAAAACTGGCTGGGGTGTGGAAAAGTTGATCACATTTATCCAAAGAAAATGGGGTGTTAAAGGTGAATAAATTTTGACCATATGTTCTGTTTTTCACTTTTGGTACAAGTATCTTTTCACAATTGATCAGGTGACATTTATTTGGTCGGATGTACAAATGCTGGCAAATCCACATTGTTTAACACATTTTTGCAATCAGATATGTGCAAAGTTCAAGCGGTGGATTTGATCGAACGAGCTACAGCTTCACTTTGGCCCGGTAATTTTATTTAAATAATTTTTCATATCTTCGTTTGAGTGGAAAAATTATTTACTTCAGGGACCACATTAAATTTGTTGAAATTCCCTGTTCTGAATCCAACAGCTCGTCGTCTGGCAATTAGAGAAGCTCGTTTGCGTAAGATGGAGCGATTTGTATCTCGACTGAAAGCACCAGAAACAAATGCAATATCAGCGAAGCGACAATACAATATACTGCATGGTATGCAGTTTGATTGTGATAAGATTTTGAAAAAAAGCTGTTTATGTATATTTAAAACTGTTTTCTGATGAAAGTTGCAACGATTCAATATTTTATTCAAAATTGAGCATTGTGTTATTGTTTCGTGAGATAAATGTACAATTTCTGTCTCGCCTGGTGCAGAGTGAATGATGGTCGGGTTGTTTTTTTAGGATACATGGGCATGAGTTTTAAAGATGAAGATGAGGACAACTTATTTGATGGCTTAGGTTCTGCGAAAGATGACAACACAAAGAAAGAGATTTGGAATCCGGATCATCCGGATTTTAAAAATGGAAAATGGTGTTTCGACACTCCAGGGACGGTTAACAGCGATCAGGTGAAATTTCTGTTTTGTATTAATATTTCAATAAACTTTTTTAAAATTTACTCAACGAGCAATGATTTTTGAACTGAAAAATTTTCTTACAATTCACATTTCAGATCATAAATCTTCTGACTTTACAAGAGCTAGTTTATACAATACCAAGAGCAGTGCTCAAGCCGAGGAAGTATTGCATCAATCCTGAAATGTCATTGCTTGTCGGAGGTCTGGCCAGACTTGACAGTATGAACGATACACCATGCACCATCTCAGCCTATGCCAGTGATTATCTTCCAATGTTTGTATTGAAGACCGGTGATGTTGGTGAATTTTACAAGAGAAATGTTGGCACGGATGTCTTGAAAGTAGTGCTCATGTCTATTAATTGCGAATAAGTAGAATATTTTTGCCAAATTAACAAATTTACTTTCAGGTTCCTTGTGGTTCTTCTGACGAACGACTAGCCGTTTTTCCTCCACTTCAATCAAAAGTGATCAGTTTCTCCGAATCAAATAAAAATTTCTGTGAACGAATGGACATTGTATTGTCGTCAGTTGGATGGATATCTGTGAGACTATTCAATATTAGTGCTGATCAAAAATTGACGTTCCGCATTTGGACACCGCACGGAAAAGGCATTTATATTCGGCCCAGTCTTTTGTAAAATGAACTGTTCTTCAAAGCATATGAGTGAGTTTTGACTATCAGGAGAACATGCATAATAAATAATCATCAATTACTGAACAAATACGTCAATATAAAGGATATTTTTTTTGAATGTTTGAAAAAACCAGAGTTGTATAGTTATGTAAGTTATATCACAATTGCATTAGTGATCACATTGAAGATGAAGTTGAGCTTGATTTTTGTTTAAATACAGTATGGATTATACTCTCTTATTCTTATGTAAATAAATTAAGTGCGTGCATACAAGTAATACTAATTTATTGTAGAATCAGTAGAAAATGATAAAAGCAACAAATTTTAATCTTATTTTTTAATGAAATAATGTAATTTATTTTTTTGAATTCAATCAATGTGAAAAGAACTGCTGCAATGTGCACACTTTAGACAATTTGTGCTTTTATCCAACTCGTGAATTATGTGTTAAATGTACAGAAGGAAGACAGCATTGATTGATAAATTGTATATTATGTGTAGATTATGCATTATGATGTTTAGATTTGTTAAAGCCTTGTTCATATAATTGCTATGCCTTTGAAATAGAATATGATGAATTCTATACATTTTGGTGTTTTTCGTTACTTCATCATGCTTTCCATATTGTTTTTTAAAAATACAAGTGATGTGTTTTATGTATTCTAGGTTCATGTGCATCTGTACCTCTCAAATGTGGCCTATTGTCTTACGGTATTAAATGTATGTTTTTTGCATTTTATGGTAAACGTCATTTTTTAGAATTTTGAAACAAAATCACTCATCCAGACTGTTCTTTCTTAGGACATACCTTCGTAAAACACCTGATAAGGTAAAATTAGCATTAATAATACGTTTTAAATAAGTTGTTGCAAGTAAATTTACATTGTCGCATAATTCTAGTGAACAATTGAATGAAGAATATTTACTAGTTAAGTTTAATTAATAATTGTTCGGCTGTTTTCTTATGTAAACATAAAGTTGGGATTAATTGGAATAAATAAGCCACAAGTGTGCATTATATTTGTTGAATGTTATTCAATATTTCAGCTTCACGTTTCTGATAAAATGCTTTTGCTATTGTACAAACGTGACAGAATCGACGCCAAATTGTGGTCCTTGATTTACAATAGCCAAGATAAAAACTATATTATTTCAATGCACGCATTTTACATCATGACGTCGTTGGCTGTGGCACTTAATGTCGGTTACCGATTGCTCATAAAAAATGAATTTGTTTTAGAAGACATTTACTTGTTAAAATCTTTCAATCCAGTCGGTTTAGTAATTCTAGCGGTTGCAATTGTTAACTGCTTATTCGGCCCGCCCGTTGTGCGGCGTTTTCACGTGGTCAGAATGTACCGCTCCAAAAGTGATCCGGATCATTTCAAAGCTATATGGATGAATTGGTGCTTTCAAATGAAACATTTCGAATTTTACAAAAAGGACATTTGTTTGCTTTCTTTTCGTGCTTTACAGAGTATACTTGGAACATTCTCCGCGAACAGTCGTCGATTTACCGTTTACAGATATTCTTTTCTCAGCTTGGATGACTCTTCAAGATTATTTTTATCCAAATAATTGTGAATAAATAATGCAAATTCACATCAATTGGATCTGAATTGTTCATTTTCAAAATTTTCCATATGCAACGAAATGTTGTCAAGCATTCATAATTGTTTATGTTCATCATTCATCTAAATAAAATTGCTATTGTTGCACATTTTCTGCAGCTAGAGGAATTTGTTTACGTGGCATCAAATCTATTTCTTTTTACTAATTTTGTGATCTACAAAGTCAGATGATTGTTTCTCATTCTTATTCAGCGACCAAATAATTGGCATGCTAGTGAATTGCAACGAACAAGTGTGAAAATTTAGAAAACACTTGTTGCTTATATTTGATCTCTTATATTGGATGTTTCTAAAGTTCATATTATAAATAAGATGTTCATAATTTTTACTGCATAATCATGTCTTGATCGACATATTAATTGAAAGCACATCCACGTAAGAAAAGAAGTTGGAAATTATTTTACAAAATTATTCTTGTCAAGAACAAAAATTTCATCATTCACCGGTCAAATCAATATTAATTTATCAGGAGTCTGTAAAAATTTTATAATATAACTCTGATTTTTTACATCGATAATCAATTTGTCAATCATCATATTTTCAGTGTTGATTATGAAAATCAATTTAAATTATTGAATATTTGGCATTTGTTGTTTGGAAAAGATTGACTGTACTGCATGACAGTGAAATATCATGATAAATTTCATTGACACGGATATCAGTTTATTGCTGAAATTATTCCACTTAATTATTTACAATTTTAGCAAACAATTCAAAACTTGAAATATCGATTAAAAGTAATCTTTTCATTTGACCTTTTGACTCTTTATTTTCATTTCCTACTTACAGTATGCAATTGTCAGTTATATTTCAATTGTTATCTAATTTTTATTCTTTTTAACATTTTTCATTTTTTTAGTTAATTTGTTTATCCAAGTAGTGCGTAAGTTGTGTTTGCTGGTAGTTTGTAGGAAAAAGTTGTAATGTAGAGTGTCTTTTTTTACCTTATTTTAATTGACAGTAATGTTGTATTTTGTTGCCAGTTTGAATTTTTTAAATTTCGAATGATTTCTTTTTCATTTTATGATCATTATTATGATTGTTTAAAATTAATTAATTGAACAGTTAATTAATTATTTTTGCTTTTTAGTTGTGCTGTTGTTTACAAGGCCCGGTTTTTTGAGTTTGAATTTTGTCTAGTTAATAGTGTAGTAATTAATAGTCTAGTATGTTTTTTTATGAAGCAGTTTGTTTTGATGATTTTAATGATGTTGTTTTTTTATTTTGAAGAAAATGGAAAAAGCACTGCATAAACTTCACAATCTGTTGAATTCACAGTTGCATGATAAACGGAATGTATCGCGAACAATTGTTGTAAGTTTTGATTTCATTCATGTAACTGTTAAATTGGAAAACAAATCGGAGATTATAATACTGTTAATCTGTTCATGGAATTTTTGTGGTTTTTTCTAGAATGTGGTAAACACTGTTGTTCGATGCAAGGCCGGAGTTTCAGAAAGTTTTCTGTCTGTATTCAATACAATATCACATTATGAAGACGTAAAATATTTCTTTCTGGTTGCTTTGCGAACTGAAATCATGAAAAGCGAAGTAAGACAAAATTGTTTATTAGAAACAACAATTTTTAAAATAGCAGTTGCATAGTTATTTAATATGAATTAATTCAGACGTATATTTTGTATTTCTATTGATAAAATTGATTCGATTTCACATTACCAAAAAGATTATATCTGTGAAAAATAACATTGCTGATTGTGATTCTTTTCAGCACAATGCGAAATTTTTGAAGAATTCTTTTGATCTTCTCAAAGCAATTCCTGCTCCGAACGTTGAAAGCAGAGAGCTCTTGTTCTCTTATGAAGGTAACGATGCGCCGTCCACTTTTCATTTCATCCAACTGCTACATTTTCAGAGGCAGCGTCGCTGCATAATGAAATGCGTTACAGTGGTACTTTGCATATCTTTTCACAGTGTTGGGTCAATTTTGTTCGAAACAAGGTTTGTATGTTTGATTAATTTGAATCACATTGACAACAATTTAAATAATGTACAGTTGCCGCCAAGTTTGCATTGCGAATGCCTGCTTTGGATCGACAAGCATGTTTTGCCTGTTGTTGATTGTCCGTTGTATTTTACGGACTTTGTCATCTCGTCATTTGCTATGGGTTTTCCGTTGAATGCTGCGGCTTTGGGAAGTTTGAAGCATCTCATATTGAGTTGCAACATGTAATCTGTATCCTATTTTTAAATTATTGTTCCCATTGTCGATTTATTTATTTTCAGAAGTTATCCAAAATTATACGCAGCCATGTATAATCTCTTACAACCAGAAATATTTAAATTATCCTTTCGATTGCATTTCTATTCCGTTTTGGACACTTTTATGCATTCTACGTATAAATTTGAAAAAATTTTGACTTGATTTGATTTTTTTCAAATTTTGTTTGTTTAGGCATTTGCCTACGTATTTGGTTGCAGCATTTATAAAGAAACTTTCTCGTTTGTCATTAAGAGCACCCTTGGACAGTTGCATAATACTGTTGGGATTGATTCGCAATTGGTTAATCCGTCATCCCGCTTGTCAGTTTTTGGCTAACAGACAGGATGAACAATGTACATTAATTTTTTTTTGATGCACAGCATGCTAAATTAGTTGAATTTTTTAGTGCAAATTACAAACGATCCGTACAATGTTGACGAACTAAATCCTCAACTTTCGAATGCTATGCAGTCTTATTTGTGGGAAATCCAAGTGAGAATTATTATTATTATTTGATTATTACCTTTTTGCTATTATTATTTAATTTTTTTAGACATTGAAGTGCCATTACAATGAACAAGTGGCAAACATGGCTAATTTTGTTCAGCAACCGCTACCCAGCAAAGAAGTACCTTTGATAATGGAATCAGCAATGGTGGACAGGGTAAAGCGATCAGATGAATGCAATTTAGAAAATAACTCAATATTAATGTAGGTTTTCAATAAAAGCCTGCTTCGCTTTGACGGTGATTTGGCAGCGGTTTGTGATCCTCCTGAACAACTGTTTAATTTAAAAATATGATTCATATTAGAACTGGTATTTATACAATTGCGAAAGCATTTGAACAAAAGTAAACAAATGTTCAGTAAATTATGCTTTGTTAGATTTTATAAATTGAGAAAAACTGTAATTTGGCCAAAAGGATTAATTAAAATCCGAAGTGTATTTTTGCTTTTTCACATTCAACATTTTGCACTCCTTCAAATAATTTTGTCAATTTCTGAAAGTTTAAAGTTAAACAAATTAATTAAATAAGTTTAAGGTTTGGTTTTGCAGTCGTTTTGAAATAATTTTAATTGCAAAAAATTCATGAAAAGGGGCAGTTGGGGAAGGTGCTCTTTGATGGAATGAAGTTTATTGCAGCTTGCAAATGGAGAAAGCTCTACAGACACGCAGACTTTCTTGATAATGCATTTTCAGATTTTTCATGCATGTATACTGTTGTAGAACCGTAAAATTGTTGCCAACAGCGTAGCTCACATGGAATAGTGCTACACTGCTTCTAGAATATTGTTCAGTTCAATCTGCCGACTTCGATGTCTGTTCTTTTTGTCCAGCTATTGAAACCGTCTTTGTTTCACGTAACTCGCAGTTAAAAATTCCAGTGACACGTTTCATACTAAGTCGACATTAATAAATTAGTGTATATGCCAAGTTTTATAATCAAGTTACGTGAAACTTATTTTTAAGAATACACGGCATGTTGCACTAATCACTTTAACAAATGCTTACTTGTATATCCAATATCAGTCATAATCTACCTTTGTTTTCTTTATTTATAATCTTTCTATATTGTAGTTTATAGTAATTTATGCCATTATGCCATTTTATGAAATCAATATTGGTTAACAACTTTATTGCCAGTTAATTGTATTAAACATTACATTCCAGTGATTTTCCGGTGAATATTACATTTCTGTACCTTCTGTTTGAACATGAACATCCTGCGGCGCGTTATTCACAGTCTGTTTCAAATTCTCTTTGGAATACAATGAAATTTGGCTCTGTTTACCTTCTGCTGAAAAATACTTCTGATATTTTAGGTTAGCAATGCAAACTGATTTTTCTTTAAATTTGGTGATTATTGATTTCAGTCGATGCTTTATTTCGTCAAGCTATTTTTCAGAACTTGTAACAATGAACATTACTGTGCTATTATTTGTTTATTATAAGTGTTATTTGTTCATACTATCATAACAGAATTTATGATTCTCAAAATGAATATGTTCATATTAGCATTTGTAAACAGCATTCTTCGCTTTGTCCTGAAGCACTTTGTGGCATTCCGCGTCTTGGTTGCCTTTTTACATTTTTTTCTATTCTGTCATACATTCTGAAATTGACATTTTGTTGTTTAAATTTTGATTTTAAATAGATTCTTTTTTGTATTCTTGGTTTTCATCTACGTTAACTGAGAGTTCAAAAATTAAATGATCGATATATTTCATTCACCATTTGACAAGATTTTCCTCGGTAAATTTGTGTGATCCGTTAGTTTTCAGATGTTTAGTTTTTGCTTGTGTGTATGTTGTGCTCATTTTTCTGAGGTTGAAACTGTGCTTAGCGTTAGCTTAACTTTCTCTATATTTCTTTGGCAGATCATTTTTCATTAGACCTTTATGTTCATGCATTCTGGGTGGGTGTTGTCAAATAGCGTTTGTAGCCTGAGGTTGGTTGACAACTCTGCTATAGAGAATGCTTTATATACGTGTGACTTAGAAATTGGCGTAGATTTATTTGAATTTACATTTACCATTTGTCTTGTTGTTTGCGTTGTGGTTTCTACCGTGCGTTCAACATGCCTGTACAATGACGGATGAAAGATGCCATGTTTGTTGTTTCTTTGATTGCATTGCTAATCATAAATATTTGAAATACAATAAATGTGAACGGTCCACCACTTAATAAAGCACACACGGGAAAGCAAATTGCTACAAAATAAAAAATTAAACAATTCCGGTTAAAAGATGAAATTTTTATAAAAACATATATACATGGTACAAAAAAAATTTAATAAACAGATTTAATAACCGAAAATGAAATGACCAATCAAAAGAAGAGCTTGAGAAAGTTCTAATCGCCTAAAAATGATTTCTAGCGCTTCATTATGCAAATAACGATCGCCATAACGGTGCTTTATCATCAGTAATTGGGCATT
>JYDV01000032.1:238773-351408 GCA_001447645.1 Trichinella pseudospiralis
AATTGTTATATATTTATATGGTATAAAATAAATTGTTTAGTATGAGTGTTTATTGTTTAATATAAATAATTATTGTTTATGTAATACAATTCAAGTACCAAACATAGGTGCAACGGTAAATCAACTAGTTTTGTGATGACAACAATTGCTTTCCCATTATAAGTCTTCAACAGAGAACATTAGCAGCCAGCAATGTCATTCCCTTGAAAACAACGGATTTCGTCCTTGGATTAATTCAAGGATCTATGCTTCATTGCATCACGATGAATTCACATATCTTTATCAGAAACACATCGACATGAATTCCTCTGTATGTTAATATGAAGACTGACATCTGCGTTCCAAAAGCATTTTCGATGACAAAGTCTCCTCTACAGAA
Organism: Trichinella pseudospiralis; assembly: GCA_001447645.1. NCBI lineage: Eukaryota > Metazoa > Nematoda > Enoplea > Trichinellida > Trichinellidae > Trichinella > Trichinella pseudospiralis. The sequence continues at coordinate 239,153 of JYDV01000032.1, forward strand.
AATGGAATTCATTAAAATCAACATGCTCTTCATACTAAGGCTTATCAATAGCGGTTAGCACAGAAAAGATCGTCAGACATCATATAACCACTACTCAAACCACAAAAACCATTTTCATTAAACAAGCAACCAGTTGTGTTCCTTGCGTCCACCATCCATTCAGTATCGTCTACAAAGGAAGATGCATCATCAAAAACAAAAAATAGGAAGGTAAGCAAACAAAAAACAAAAATTTATTTAATTTAATTAACAAATTTATACCATTATTTTTCACTCATATTTCTGAAAATACCATTGCAAACGCACCACATACTGTTGACCATAAATCACTGCAAATGAATAAAAATAAGTGAATGCAGAGTAAACAAATAAAAATTTGCGTAAGCCTAACAATAACAAAGAAAAGACACAGAATGCATGCTTTCTGATTTGCAAATATTAATGATTATTTAACGGCAACATTTCAAAAATTCCACTCAACTGTTCGTGAGAAAAATATAATTCAGTAAAAGAAAATTGCATTAGATGACAAAAATGTTTCAGATGCCGATATTGGCAGCCTCTAGTACCATTGAAAGAGAATTACTGATGGGATACTTCCCAATGTATTAAGAGAGGCAATAGGCCAATTTTATAGGTCATTTATATCCCAACTACGGGGCATTTTGCGCTGAAGCTCTCCAAAATACTATCATTTAGCAATATAAAAATATAGCAATCAAATAAACTTCAAATTGTAAAAAAAAAATTTTCGCCGCCTTTCGCAAAACAAGCAAGTCTATCCATCGTTCAGAAAAATTCCAAAATTTCTAGGAAAAGTGGTTTCTTCAAAAGTAGACATAATGGGTATTAATCGATTTGGAACAAAGTCCGAAATACAATGAGAGTCTCCTCGCCCTCCCCAGTTTCACATGTCTACAGAAATCTTGAAAAAGCTGGGCGACTTGCTATGTATTAACTTAAGCAGCGTCAAATTTAAAGGCAATTTATTCCACACCCACTGGTTAGTTTGGCGTCGAATTCTCCAGAACATAATAATTTCTTAATATAAAGATGCAGCAACCGAAAAAACTCTGAATTTTGAAAAAAACTTTTCCGTCGTTTTTCGCAAAGCAAGCAAGTCTATCTATATACAAATACATAAGTTCAGAAAAATTCGAAATTTTCGAAAAAATCCTTTTTCTTCAAAAATAGATAAAATGGGTATTAATCGATTCAGAACAAAGTCCGAAATACAATGAAAGAATCTCCACCCTCCCTAGTTGCATATTTCCCGAGAAATCCTGAAAAAACATGGAAGCTTCCTGTGTATTAACATAGGCGTTGACAAATTTAAAGGCAATTTATTCCACAACTACAAAATAGTATGGGATCAATTTCTCCAAAACACAATAATTTATTAATATAAAGATGTAGCAATCAAAAAAAGTCCAAATTTCGAAAATAAATTTTTTGCCATTTTTGCCACCAAAACAAACAAGTCAAGAAGTTTTCGCAGAAACAAGCAAGTTCAGAAAAATTCGAAATTTTCGAGAAAAATTTTTTTTCTCTGAAATTGGATGTAATGGGTATTAATCGATCGGAAATAATGAGAGGAGTCCAATGAGAGTATTCCGCCGTTCCTAGTTGAGTATTTCTCGAGAAATCTTGAAAAAACTGCGAAGCTTCCTGTACATTAACATAGGCAATACGAATTTTAAAAACAATTTATTCCACAACTACTGCATAGTATGAGATCAAATTCTCCAAAACACAATAATTTATCAATGTAAAGATATAGCAATTTAAAAAATTCCGAATTTTGAAATAAACTTTTTCTCCATTTTTCGCAAAACAAGCAAGTATTGACATAGGCAATGCCAACTATAGAGGCAATTTATTTTGCAAGTACAGGTTAGTTTGAGATGAAATTTTCCAAAAACAGCATCATTTATCAATATAAACATTAAACAATCAAAAGAAGTCCAATTTTTGAAAACAGTTTTTTCGCCGTTTTTCCAAAAACAACAGAGTCTTTAGCTCACGAAATTTCGAAATTTTCGAGAAAATTTTTTTTTTTTAATTAAGGGAATTAATTTATGTCGATCGGGAATTAGCTCCGGACTGCGACAAACTTATCCCCACCGTTCCTGAAACCCTATTTCTTTAGATATAAGAAAAAACGTGAAAACTAGAGTAGGATTTTGAGAATGCCAAAACAATAAGAAACTTAGAATAGAACTTTAATAACCGTGCCTCCTGAAGTATTCTTAAAAATTTTCCAACACAATTACCTATATTTTTTGCCAAAATAAGAAACTAAGAGACTGATACAATTGTACCTGAATTTCATTTACGCCCTACAGTGACTTCAAACAGGAAAAGTTTGGTTCACTGAATGTTTTGATTAATTACGATATATAGAGATAAGGATTAAAGAAAGTTATCAGATTGAAAATGGAACTTGCATAGAATGTGCCGCTCTTTCTGCTTTATAAATGTCCACCCCCAAGCCGGGAATTTTATCCAATTCTCGAAAAGTCGTCGATCGCGGGCTATTGTAAATTTACATCCATTTAAATGGAACACTATTTCTTGTAATTATTATCGAATTATTTTGCAAAACGGCTTCCTTTTTGAGAAGAATGGAATAAGGTAAACTGTACTTACCGGTGGCTATCACGAAAGAATGTAAAAAATACCCAGCATGAGCACATTAATTTGACATGAATGAGCAATTTATATAATTTCCTTGCATTTATAATTACCTTTGACCCCCGGCTAATGCATTGTCTACTTATGCAAAGCAGGATTTCATTATTATTAAGTAGTGAAAGTAAATTAGACTAGGAACACATTTGGTATCATTGAGAAACTCAATGTATGAAGAAGTTGTTAATTTGGACGGCATTCCATGAAATGTCTGATTTTTAACAAAGAAAACACTCAGGATGCATGCTTTGTGATTCGCATATATTAATGAGTGTTTAGCGACAATAATTTCAAAAATTGAATTCAACTGATCGTTCGAAAATATGTAAATTATTAAAAGACTATTCCATTAGAAGTCAAAAATGTTTCAGGTGCAGAAAGTGGCACTGCCTGAATTGATGGAAAGGTAGTTACTGATGGGCAACATTCCAATGTACTATGATAGGCAATACGCCAACTTCAGATGCCATTTATTCCACCATTAACTGGCAGTTTCTGACGAAGCTCTTCTAATCTTTATCAGTTATTAATCTGAAAATATAGCAATCTAAAAACGTTTAAATTTTGGAAGAAAATTTGCAACGTTTTTTCGCAAAACAAGCAAGTGTATCTAGCTCACGAAATTTCAAAATTTTCGAGATAATCTTTTTCCTCCAGAAATGTCCATAATGGATATTATTCGATTGGAAAAGATGAGACAAGTATAATGAAGTGACTCTCACGGCTGCTGGTTTTGCATTTCTCGAGATTTAAAAAAACTGGGATGCTTCCCTGTGTATTAAAATAGGGAAATTTCTAACTTTTGAAGCCACTTATTCCACACCTATTTAGCAGTTCCGGGTGTAACTCTCCAAAACACTTTCGCTTTTCAATATAAACGAAGGCAAGCTACGAGCCTAGCAGAGCTGGCTAAGCAAGCAACGGTCGTTGATTATTCATCTCTGTGTAGAGAGGTAGGCCACTCATCTTTCAACCTGCACTTCTAAATTCAATTTCAAAATATCAGAAACACATATTAGCCATTGTCGAATGCAGAAAAAGTAATGTCAAATTCATTAAAACATTAATTCTAAAATGGAATTTCGTAAAGTGTCAGACTTCAAAGTACGGGTCCAAAGTGATGCGTGGATTACAAGGATATGATCAACTTCTTTAGACAATATAATTTATCAGCACTGGAAGGAATAATTGAAAACAGTTTCAATACTAGAAAGTGAAAAATTGAAAAAGTTGTGAAATGCATACAACACTGCCTTGCAAGCGTGCTATTCGAAGCAATTTCACGGTTCAATTTCAAAATTTATAACTGAAATCTTTCGAAATGATATTTTTGGTCGCTAAAATAGAAAGAGTGCAAACATTCCATTAATGGTAATTCATGTTCAGGTATTTATTTCTGCTGTAGTTCCATTGTTCAACTACTAAGGCAGGTGTAAAATTCGACACTCGCGTATGTGTAAAAATAGAAATATAAAATGATCATAAAAAGATTATCATGTCAATAAAAAGAATACAACAAAAGCAGCATCGCATCATCAAAAGATAATTGAAGAAGAGAAAATAAAGAAATGAAATGAAATAAAATAGAATAAAATAAAATCACGCAACAAGTCCTGTTGGAGAGCTTATGAAGTCGAGTGAAGCATATTTTGCAGGATAAGATTCGGGATGCGGAAAGTTTGATCGTTGCATATGATGACGTCGTATGCGGATTTATAACGCTGTTTCAGCTGTTCACACTAGAATTGAAAAGCAATAAAAACACAACAACAACGCTTGTTCGCTTGAAAACAGTGCCCGAAAGAAAAAACAAAATGCTATTACATTTTCGTTCAAAAAACCAACTTTCAAAATACATCTTTCCGTTACAACACCCACATCCATGTGCACGTCGCCGAGGCTATCGCCGACAAGCAGAACACAGTCTCGATTGCAAATTTTTTCATAAAAGCATTTCCCTTCGTCAATAATGACCGATGCATTTTTGTTGAAAGTGTGTATCATTGGTTCTTTGAAGCCGCATACGATGCCCTACAAGCAACGCAGCAGTGAAAATTAAGCGAAATTAATAATATGAAAAGTCAGTTTTATCATTCTTCTCAAAAAAAAAAAAATATATATATATATATATACTTCGTCGTTCAGTTCAAAAAAGTTGCTAATTAAATGAACATTTTCTGGAACACATTTCAACTGCCGCTTCAAAACGTAAGTAATCACATCACCAATGCCGGCAGAGAAAATTGTGAACGGAATTCTGTTCCTCTGCAAGATGTCGAAAAACACAGAAACTTCCTTTCTAGAAATAGAGTTCGTTTTGAAACAAGTAATTAAAAAAATTCACAAGCAACAAACAAACCTGAGTATTAACTTTGATTTTGCTGTGAAAGCTTCCAAACTGCTGACATTGACTTTCGACTTCACTATCAGGTCGTGACAGCTTTTCCACCTGAAAATCAACACATTTTTCAACGTCTACAAAATCGAAACCAAAAAACAATATTCAAATGTTACATTAAATTTATATTTTACAAATCAAAACTTTTACACCACTGACACTTTTAAAAATGATTTTCAAAATTCAATCAATTGATAATTCATTTCATCGTAATGATCATTCTTAATAAGAAAAAGTAAAAAAAAGAATACATCATACCAATATTCCATCGATGGAATTTTCTCTTCGTCGCTCATGTGAGGATCAAATTCAATTGGATAATACTTCTCTCGCAAGCTGTTAAACTAAATTTCTAATTATTTACTTGAAAAACAAATTACTACAAACAAGAAAGTACCTTTGCAAAAATTTCCTTATCAGTCTGAGATATGCTTTGCTCTACAACGTCATGTGTTGACCAAGCCAAATCACCATTCTTCAGTTGATATTTTGAGAGAGTTTTGTCAAAATCAGAAACAACCTAAACAAGAAAAAGTGAATCATTTGTAAAAATAATAAAAAATTATCTCAATAAAATAATCTTGAAAATGATACTTGTAGCTTGTCCGGAAATGCGCGCTTCAACGCTGTCCATTTTTGGCAAAACACTGCTGGATCAGGAATTATCACTGAATTGTTTTTGGTCAACGAATCGCACAAACTTTTCGCAACGGACGTTATCGACAAATATCCAGACATTTCAGCAAACTTTATTGATGTATACCTAACATATATAAAAAACAAACTATAAAAATAAATTATTCCAATAAAAGAATATGATAATGTTGAAATATATCAATTAAACATGAAAGAATTACTTCAGTAACATTGAATAATATGATATAGAACAAGACTTAACATTAAAATGATAAAATAAATAATAAATAAATTTCAAATTAATCTTACAAATCTTTCAGAACTAGAAGTGATGATTTACCCAAAAGTAAATTCATCGAGTGCAATGTTACAGAATTATAAGATAATAAAGCATTAATAATTATCAACAATATTACTGTAACAAGAAGTCAAGATTATCCCTTAGAATGAACAACATTTAAATTGAAGTGTAACGCTTTAATTACCATTTAAATTACTTAAACTTAATAATAAAAATAATGGAAGACAAATAATTATACATTTTTTTCACAAATCAAAACACTGTATCTATTAACGGGGTTGATTCGGACAAGCCGATCGATACGGTGCTGAAAGTAAAAAAAAGACAATTAATTCCGTTTTTACAATAGCCATTTTTATTGAAAAGTTTTCAAAATGATCACTAACAATTTCCAGCTATTGTCATAAGTGTGAAGTGTTTTCGCCTTGACGTTGGATGTATTGTTTGACGACTCAATGTTGATGAATTCAGCGTTTCTAATTAACTTTATTATTTTGATTGATAGAAAGAGAAAAAATCTATTTAAAAACTAATCTTACGTCAACTTTTCCGTGAAGTAAATATTTAAACAGTTTTAGCAAGAAAAATTTTTTCAGTTGAAATTGCAACTGAATATATCCACTTGATCGTATATAAGTTGCTTTTCAAGCTTAAAAATAAAATATATTAAATAAATGAACAAAATTGTGATAATTATGATAATATTTGGCGGAGTTGAATGAAAAATGAATTGAAATTTCAAATTTATCAAAAGTTTCTGTGTGAACTTTCCAAAATTTGAAATATCAAGTTTAATCATTTACTCTGCCTGAAACAGAGAATCAATGCGTGAAAATGTTTGTGCTGCTGGTTCGACTGGTGAAAACTGAAAAGTCAGGACAAATGAATCATCATAAAACCAAGAAGAACATTGTGCTAAAAGTGCCCAAGGTATGGACAGTGCATATTCATAGCCAGAATTGCCTGCAAACTTTTTATTATGCTTCAAAGAACACTGCAAACTGTTGAAGTGCCAAAATGCGCACGACCACCGAAAACATACAACACAACTAAACACATCTTGAAAATCACATCTGTACGGCCAAAATACCGTACCAAATATGCCCAACGTCACAAAATGCATACGAAATAAATTATTCTACAACAGAAAAGCTCTTATCATATGTTATTTTTCCTTTGTCTGCTCTTTCGCTTTAGGCTGAGCTGGCTTCTGATTCTTATCACGAATTTTTATCAACGGCCACAGATAATGCACGCTTGGATTTATTTCGAAACCAACCTGCAAACAAACAACAGAATATATGCACAATGACAGACAATGCAACATTGCAAACAATATTCACTGCTAAAATTGCCTCTCCATCCTACTTCCGTTTAAAAAATGCAAAACTGCACACATACTGTAGAAACTACAGAAAACAACCAATGCTTGTAGAAAAAGAAAATGCTTACCGGTAGAAATCGGTCCTTTGCATTGCACATCAAATTCGCTAATACGCGATTTTTGTTTGCTAACGTTTCCAATCTCGCAAACTGAAATTATTCATACAAAAAATACACAAAATAAGAAATACAAATTGATTGAAACAAACAAAAAAAAAATATTCATTTACAAATGTAACAGAAAAATATTAATTTCAAAATTCACTTGACAATCAATGAAACTTAATTAAACTGAGCATACATTATTGATGGGCAAAATAATATTATAATCCAAATCAAAACAAATGATATGACAAATAGCAAAAGAAAAGCATAATAGGAAAATTTTGTTTTGTTTTTTTTTTCATAAAATAACTTCAATGCGCGCTTATTTGAAAGAATGAACAAGCAAGCAAGTAACAAAGAGCATTTACCTCATCTGACTTGAATGGAATATCTGGTGATTTAAACGGCTTGCAGCACGACTGAAGCGCAGCAATATCTTCCGCACTTGATCTTTTATGCCTATTACCGGAAGCAATTAATTGTTAACAGCATCATAAATAACTGTTAATTAAAATTAATAGGATAATAAATATTATTTACATGCATTGATAGGTGTATTCTTTCAAACCAAACGACAAATAATCGTTAAGTATGACTAGTTCGGGAAATTTTCGCTTAAAATGAATTTCTAAATCGTCAGGTTTCTTGAAGTAGTAAGGCAACTTGATTTCACTCATACTGTTCATGTAAGCAGTGAACTACAGAACAGAAAAAATTTTTTAAATAAAAATAAAAATTGATAACTTTTTACAACACTATGGAATGAATGAATTGTGTTATACAGACCAAAAAGTATATATCCACAATTTCTGCTGAGATCAGTTCTTCATAATAAAGCCACGGATAATAAAAAGGAGTAGTATGCTCTTCTGTAAAAGATAAAAAAAACAATCATCATATAACAAAATTAAATTAAATTAAATTAATAATATATACTTGATTTAAATTTGGTTTCAGCTGCACAATGTTGAACGTGTCGTAAAATTTCCAATTTTCGATTGATCACCTTCTTGTGAAGAAATTCAAAGACAAACAACAAATCGTAAGGCTCGTAGAGCTTCAATGCCAAAGCGTTGAGGGAAATTTCACGAACAATGTCCAACATTATGTGCTCAAAAAATGTTGAAAATTTTCCGTAATTTTCCAAATTGGTTTCATTTTTAGTCAGAATATCATCCAAATTTTTTGCCTAAACAAATACAGAAAACCATCATATCGTCAAAAACACCATTCAAATATTATAATAAAATTATTTACGCTGTTCATCAAATTTCTGAACGTTATCAACGATTTTCTGAGATGATAAATTCTGCGTGAATCATTGCATCCATAAGCTCGATACAACTGAGGAAATGCCGAAGCTGATTTATTGAGAACTTCGCGAAATGGACCATAATTAGCCGATTTGTTTATACGTTCCGACCTAGAATAGCACACAAAACTGCTGCTGCTGCTGCTGCTAGTGCAAAAATTTGTAAAAGCACACTATTTCCTTTCTTTTATAAAATCAACAAATTGAAACAGAAATTATTTATCGAATTTTGTACGAATTAAATGTACATACAACTTCAGCATTGTTGCAGGTCCCAAAAAGTCGCACATTGATGTGAGAATTTGAAAATCGAATGCACTTCTTTCACTATTGCCAGGATTGAACATAATCTTCAAAAATAAAGTCAACTGATTAAAAGATATCCGTTCGCATTTCATTTCCACATTACTTGCATCAGTGATCTGATTAATGGATCTGCTTCTCCTCTGCTAGTATGAATAAACATAGTCTAGAAAAAGAAAATGCACAAAACCACAATTCAAAAAAAAAAACAAAGAAATATTTCAAAAATAAATACTAAATTTTCAAAAAGACTAGCTTTCTTTCTCTCTTTGAAATCCATCATCAAATCGATTCTTATCAGCAACAATTTCATATAATTTACACTAGCATGCATGGAGATAAAAGAACTGCAACTCTTCTCCATATAATTCGCATACGCCGAACGCGGTACCATAAATGGCAAATTAAGGACATAATCTGAAAAAAAAAGAATTATACAATTTCTTCAAAAGTTACAATTTCATCTGAATTCTGCCTTTGTCCGTGTAGCCGCATGATTGACTAGCATTCGTTTCTATGCGTTTAAGAAGCCGATGGCATATATAATTCGAATGTCTTACGTTCATTTTGTTTTTCGAAAGCATTTCATCAAACAACTGAAGCAAATTGTTCAAATAAATAAATAAATAAATAAATATAAATAAACCGTAAAATACTTCATCCACGTTTTCACATTTTGTGTTACTGCAATGGTGCAATACGTAGTAGAACTGCAACAGAAAAGAAATTCGCACTCGAATTTCAGACAACTGGATTGACTTAAATATTACAAATTTAAAAAGAATAACCAGAATATAAAAAACAAAGCAAAATTTCTCTTACTTCGAGTTCTGCGGCGGGCGACGGATGCTGTTCTGAATCTAACTAAAATTTTATCATGAAACAAACATTCCCTCAACAAACACACAACATAACTTTAATAAAATAAAAACTGCAATAATGTCATTTTTTCCTCAAATATCAAGTCGCGTGTAAAAAGTTTCCTATTGTTCTACACTTCTCATTCATAAAAAACTGTACCAAAGTATTTATTCATTAACACACCCGCCAAGCAACACTTCACAATGACGTATTAAAAACAAACAACATTTACCAAAGCAGCAAAAATATACTAATACTCATAATAAATATCAATTGATACCTGTCCTCGGCTGTAGGCTTCTGTATCAGCTTGGAGGGCTAGACAAATGACATCTGCAGCGCTAATATGAGCTGCCAAATGAAGATTTCCAGTAACAATGTCAGATGGTAATGGCAAATAATGAAAATCCTGCTAAAATTGGTAATTTACTGCAAACTTATGTAAATAAGTGTGATAAAAGAAAAACTACAAACGGCTACCACCATTCATTACAATACATAAAGTGAATACATATTAAAATAAATAAAAAAAATCCATTAATGTTTCAAAAATTGAATCTGTTGCAACTTGAAATCGCAATTCTATAAAATACTACCTCATCACAAACTCCTCCTCTGCGTAGAATGGATATGATGAGCGAAATGCACTTAAGAGCCAGATTGCAATACGCTGCTAAATAAGTGTACTCAATATTTCCTGGATGGTGCAAGTACAAATTTCTGAAAATGCCATCCATCACATGGTAATTTATCATCCACGAAGCCTGAACAAAATCAAAAGCATAAGCGATTACGCATAAACAAATAAAAATAAATACCATGGTGACAAAAATTGCGTCACACACTTTAATCAATTCTTCATGTGGCATATCTTTCAGCAAAACTTGACCTTTCTGAAATTAAATTCTTTAAATATAAATTTTTCGATAATATAAATTTGAACTTGATAATTTCATACGGTATACCGTAACAAAAATAAAATATCAATTCTTAAACACAAATTATGACATAGCAGATTTCTTGATCCACAGCATTTCAATTATTAATGTTCTTCAGATATTAAATGAATAAGACAAAACTCGCAAATAATAAATTATAACTAATTACAAACCTTCACAGCAAGCTTATAATACCACGATAATATTGGATCTATTTCTTCATATGAATAAAGTTTACCATTGTTTATATCCAACACTGATACAGCTTTGGACAAAACAAATCTAAAAAGAAAACAGTAAGTCATTAAATAGAAAAGAATTCTAGTAATATGATTAAATATTAATACTCAGATGGCATTACTATTTCACCAACCGCTAGACCTAAAAACAAAAATAGAACCGGGTTTTAACTATAAGGTAACAGTTACGTTCGGCTTCTCCTTTGAACCATTCATGTATATCTATCCAATTGTCATCAGACAAATTCAAATATTCATGGCAGTCCGAGCTGGTAGGTAAGTAATCGATAGCTAAAAGGTGACTCATTGTCGACGGCAGGATGCTCTCTTTCCAGCAAATTCAAACTAAAAATAACAGTTCAAATAATATGTTCCCTGCAAAATTTTTTCAAATTGGTAAAGTATTTACTCCTAAGAACATCTTTAAAGAAAACACCATACTAAATAATGTATTTCAGCACACTGAAACTGAAAAAAATATTTTAAAAAACTGAGGGCAACAACCTCGATTTAAAAATCCTATAATAAATGCATACATATATAAGAATTTATAAATTATTGAAAAAAGACATGGTTGCGTATTACATAAATTACTTCTAAGATAAGGTAAAAGAAATAAAAGAAATTTCATATAACAAATATATAAGTCCCGTTTAATCTTAATTACACCTCAACTAGATCATCACTCTGGATCAACTACATCATGGGATGCGTAGAACACAACATACTACTTACAGTACATTATTATAATAAACAAGTACATATGCACAATTGTTTTGATTTCAAAATCTGTAGTTTTCAATTAAATTTAAAAAATAATAATAAAATAAATTTTATTTTTGGCAAAAATATATTCTACTACGCAAAAAAGTAAAGATTAAAACACACTGTAAAGAAATAGGCGTGACATCGTTGATAGGCAATCTTTCAGCAATAGAATATAATAAGTTTGAACATAATGAAAAATATTTATTTTCTTTCTTGATTTTTAAATGCAACTGCGCTATTTTACAATTTTCTGCATAACCGCGCAGGCGTTCACTACTTTGGCACTTTAAAACTGATGGGCAAATTCTAATTTAATTTTACTCTGAAGTTCACGATAACAGCTGAAAAGTAAACGAACGTCGGTCACTGCTTAGCGTACGCGTTTTCATACTTACGCAATTATATAAACATTGATCTCGCAGAAATGCGTGAATAGATGAATTCATTGACAAAAATGTGAATAAAATGAAATACTAAACTCGCTTATCAATTACGGCCCCATAATGACCACCGTCTCAAAACGAAATTATTACAGACTGTATTACACAGTTGTGTAAGCTTTCAGAAAACTGAAACTTAGACAGATCACCGCAAGATATGTTGCAATTAGTAGAAATCAAAGACAAGACAGCAAAAAATAGAAATCATTTAGCAAAAAAACTTGCTATGGAAGCAAAGATAGCATGCAGAAATACAAAAGAAATTAAGTCAACAGTTAATAACAAAGCGGAAGCAAAATTAATAAATACCATCAACTGCATGTAAGCCTATCTTGAGCGCTCGATAAAGTAAATAAAGGGTCTCTAGCGCAGCAATGGCAAACATGAACTGAAAAATGTAAGATTTAACATACAACTATGCAAATTTTACTTAAACACTGTGCATACAGAATGGGCTTGCTTCACATGATAATTTTATATGTTTGTGACTTAGAATGATTAATAAATTTCTAAAAGAAATCGAATATGCCCACGAAAACAATTCATTAATCAATTCAATTATATATTATATGCAGTAGCGTTGAATAGGGAAGAGGCGACTTCGGCGGCCGTCCGCTCCCCATTGGGAAAAATTTTATACCACTTTCACTAATGCAAAAAGCCTCCTTCATTGACAACGTATCACATAAGTCCTAGTGAAAAATAACGGATAATCTTTCGTTCACTAGCAACCTAACAGTAGCCAAATTTCCACGGGCAATGACACCACTAGAAATAGATGTAGTCCAAACGAAGTTGCATATATGCGTATTCATTTTCACAGAAAAATGCACTGATTATTTACAATACTATGACCAAATAGCAACACTGCAATGAATGAATTCGTAATCATACAGCTGTCAGGAAGATAAACTGCTTTATCTAGCATTTTCTAAGATGACATTGCTTACAAGTAAGTGTTTTTTAACAAACAATCTTTTATGCCTAAAAAGTAACATTGTTTGGTAAATACTGCATATTTAAATTACATTTATTTACAGAAAATTATTTTCAGCTAACACTGTTGCGTTATCAATAAACAAATAGCACATAACCAATGAGATGTAAGCATATATTTAAAAAAAGAATAATAAGAAGAACAATGCCGTGTAAAAGGAAAAAAGAAAAACACCACAAGTGCAATACTGTGTGCACATTATTGCAAAAAACAGAAAATAAAGAGTTTCAAAAACGTTGAATTTATCATGAAAAAACAATCATAATAACATGGCATCTGCTGACAATCTGACCTCAAAGCTTCCAGATTCGTTGCTAATCAGCAATCTCAGACCATCGGCGAAACATCATCAATCATGTGCATTGTTAAAAAAGATTAAAGTACCAGTTGTTATTGAACACCTTCCATACCAAATGGAAATCGACACTTGCTCAAAATTCACTACTGTTTCTGAATACATTGTCTGAGTAGTCACAAGCAAGAAATTGCTTTCAAAATGGCAACTTTTCAGAGTAAATTGGTGAAAGTGAAAGAAAGCTGTTTAGTGAATGTGCAATATGAAAATATCCATTGCCCCTTAACTCTTATTGCCGTGAATAAACACTGTCTAAATCGACTGAGACAACTGCTTTGAACATCTTGACACATACATAAGTGGTATACATCATTTGACGTAAACTTATCCACAAATATCAGAAATATTATAAAAATACTTATCTCTATTTACAGAAGAATTGGATATGTACACTAGAAAACCAGTCACATTAAAGTTGGATCTAAATGTCACTCCTAGTTGCATGAAGGCACGAAAGATTCCCTGTGCATTAAAAAAAAAATCTAATACAGAACTGGATAAGCTAACTGAACAAGGAGTTCTAGAAACAGTGAATCATCCAGTTTGGTCGTCTCCAATTTCTACACTAGTAAAACCTGACAAAACAGTACGTATTTGCGAAGATGACAAATGCACCGTAAGTAATGCTTTAAAGAAACCCGCATACTTGATCACTGCTATCAGTCACTTGTTAGCGTCGCTTTCAAAAAGAAAAATTTTCGCTAAATTATATTTAGCACAGGCATATCAACACAATTCAGAGTTGATGACGCTACGCCCGACGCTGAAACAATCATCAATCATCGTGGCACTTTGCAAGTCAAACGCTTACAATTTGAGATCAGCGCTGCTCTTAAAATTTTTCAAAATATCATTGATAAAAACTGTTGCTGGCATTCAAGGAGAGTTGCCATATTTTGATGGAAACCTTATTGCAGCGAATGACGAGGAAGAGCTAGCACGTCGTTTGGAAACCGCTACTACCCTTTTTTCGCAAGCTAGACTATGAACGTTAGGGGAAATGATGCTCTGTGATCAAAAATATATTCAAAACAGCATTCAAAACCTTAATCTGTATAAATGCGCTGCCCAACGGAAAATATTTCAAATATCTCTCCTCTGAGAGATATTAAATCAGAAGAGTAGACTCTCAGACGTTGCACTGCTGTTGTTTGTCATCGCTCTGAAAAACACGTAGCTAACAAAACAAACAACTTTTTTGACCAATACAGATGCCTAAATTGAAATGTTGTCAATATGTGAAGTAATAAGCAACAAGTAAAATAAGCTACACTTGATAAATGAGAATAGAAAAAGCTAAACAAAGCCTGTGATATTTTGCAATATTCAATTTCTAATTTTGACAGCAAACCACCACATACAATGCAGTATAAGAAAAGCACAGCAGACCCAGAAATACACACAAACTCTCAAACATTATTGTAAAACAAACCAAAGAAAACAAAAAAGGAAAATATTAAAAAGCAAAAAAGCCAAACTAAAGTAATTAGCAACATTATTATGCACAGAAATTTTATGGAACATTAATTATTACACTTAATTAAAAAAGTTTTTTTCATACCTCAAAATCAAGCCATAACAACAATTCAAAAAAAGAAAAGAAAGAAAGTAATAATAACTGAATTCTATATGAAAACCAATTCCATTTTCAACAACTAAATTTTTTGTTTCCACATAATATGTTTACTGTACATGATTACTGATAATTCAAACGTTGCAATACAACAACAAAAATTAAAAAAATTTATAACTTAAAATAAAAATGGGATATATCAACTATGATTTCATTAAAATAATTTTAATTTAAGAAACCAGGAAACCTCAGAAAAAATTGTACTTCAAAATCATTAACTTTATTAAGTATGTCACTGTACACTTTCACACCAGCAGTATTATACTATCACACCAGCAGTACAATGTCTAAATTTCAACTGCTTCGCTTCAAAAAAAACGGATTAACACTAATGATGGGTGAAAATGACACATTGAGCATCACTAAAAAAGTGACAGAAGGTAAAACAAGTAAACATTGTTAAAAAATATAGGTTTGGTGTTTAAAATGAGCAAGTTTACGTTGAAAACCAAAATTTCTTTACTGACACAGTGAATTGCTACGTTGAAAATCAGCAAGTTTACGTCCAAAACTAAAAGTCATTTATAATTTAAGAATTAAGTAATAGCATTCATTTAATAGCATGTTTCTGACTTTTTTTAATCTAATGAATTCAGTAAATAATGATTATTTACATATAATAAAATAAATCTACATAACAATATTTAGAAGTTATAGTAAATTTCAAAGTAATTGCAGAAGATATGAGCCAGAAGACCAATGAAGTTAATCTGAATTTCACATGTAAGTATATCGAGTTCCAACATTATTTTCACAACTTTAATACTATTTATTGTTAGGTCCGGTAAGAATGAATTTGATATGCCATGAAGATTCAGCATCAACAGATGCAGTTTCCACGGAAACAGATGCTGAATCTAAAGGTGCGTTTCACTTCAGAAATAAGCAAAATCAGTTTTATTTATAGTTGAACACTGAATTTTAGACAGCAAAGTCACAACTACCTACTATTGGCATGAATAACATTGGGCAAGGAAAAACAACTTTGGATCAAAAATAAATGTTCTGTGATGTGACTTTCTTTGAAAATAAAATGAATTCATTAAATTGGTTTTACTTGCCAAATTGTAACGTTATGTTTCTCCTTTCCATTCATGCCATCATCCTTTACATGAAGAAGATGTCATTAAAGGCTATAATTCTCAACTGACTTATTTGCAGGAAGTTGAATTGTTGTCAGTTTTATATTTTATGTTTTTTTATATATGTTAACGCTGCCCCTGAGTCCATTTTCTACAACAGGTGTCTTTCAAAACAACGCACTATGTGTTGCGTCAATCTCAGAATTCAGTTGCGCATAAACACTTGCCATGTATATTCAAAATCACATGCCGTATCATAAATAGGCCAATTGCCTTACAAAGCAGGATGAAATTCACAATTCGCATCCCGCAACAAATTCAATATAGCTGCATCGAATCACAACTATACTTACTGAATACTAAATGAAATTGAAGCAAAACCTTGTAAAATTGTTAAAAGCAACAAAAGAATTCAGTGCGGCACGTTATTCTGCACATTTTGATGCCAAAATCAAGTCTATTGTCATTTTTTGGGCCCGCAAACAAGTACGTTTTTCTCAGCCCTTTCTATAGTTTTGGCATAAACATATGAAAAAGCGTTCATGAGAAAATCAATGTTCCACCTTTTTTGGTCACTGTTTCAAAAACTTTCTTTCAACAAGAGCAACATCTGTAAAGGAAAACTTTAACAACGAAACGTTTATAAATAAAACTTTCACAATGAAACGTGAATGAATGAAACTTTAACAGTAAAATATAAATGAATGGAACATTAACAATAAAATGTGAATGAATGAAATTTTAACAAATTGATCAAACCATAAATGGAGCCGTAAAACGTGTTGCAAATTTTATAAATTTAACTTCTTTAACCAAGTGGTATAATCTTTTGCCTTTAGATATGTATATGGATAGCAGTAAGTAAAGGTCAGACTAACAGACTGACTATTTTTTGGTTCTTCGTCCGTTTTCTTTACTTTCTTTTCCACGTTATTCTGTGTGCTTGTTACGATAGCTGTATTTCAACAGAACTCTATTTTCAAAGATCTAACAAAATCAGAAAGCAGTTTTTCTAATAATTTTGATGATGCTGCATCTAATTATCCAGACCAAGAAGAACATTTGATTGCTGCTTCTACATCTACCTCAGGTGAATCATCTGAAGATGAATTACCTGATAGAAAATATATGCGGGTAGCTGTTGCTGAAAGTATGGAATTTACATGCAAATCTGGTAGTGCTTGGACCACTACCGTGCCTACTACAACGCAGACGCTTTCACATAATTTGTGCTTAGTGCTTAGAACTGCATTAGAACTGCATTGGGTATTCAATGTCTTGAAGATTTATTCAAATTGCTGATCACTGCCGCCATAATGAACCTCACAAAACAGAAGACAAATAAGAAAGCAGAAGAAGTTCATAAAGAGTAAAATGAAAAACACCAAAACGCATTAAAATTGTGGAATGCAATCGATGAGGAAACAATTTACGCATTCTTTGGTTTCTTGATCATTGTGAGTGTGTACAAGACATCTGATGAATAGCAATCTGAACTTTGGTCACTGAATAACAGAAAAGCAGTCTGACGCTCAATAATGTCAAAAACAAGGTTTGAAAATTTGCTACAATTCTGCCAATTTTATTACTCAAATACTAGAGCTGCGCGGCTAAAATCTGACAAATAAACTGCTTTTTGAGATTTTTAGACAATGCTTCAAACCAATTTGAAAAATCTCTACCAGCCATCAGAGTTTTAGACTGTTGATGAGCAGCTTGTGTCAACGCACAGACAAAGCAAATTTCGACAGTACATACGATGCAAACCTGGCAAATATGGCATAAAAATATTTTGTTGTTGTGGTGCTGAAACGTCGTACCCTTTTGCCAGAGAAATTTACGTGAAAAGGCAGCCAGACCTGGAAGCACCAAGAGATGAAGCTGATTTGGTAAAACGCTTAGTCAAACCCGGGAACAGCAAAGGAAGAAATATAACAACGGATAATCTTTTTATGAGCATACCAGTAACAGAAGATCTATTGGCTAAGAAAACAACGACTGTGGGTACGTTGCAGAAAAACAAAAAAGAAGTGCCATCAGAATTAACAGAAGTCAGGGGGTAAAAAGTAGGATCATCATTATTTTGTTTCGATCGACAGTTCACTCCTGTAAGCTACATTCTGAAACAAAAAAGTGCGTGCTGCTGTTTTCGACAATTCACCATGATGATGCAGTAAGAACAGATCAAGAAGAAAAGACGGATATTGTGCTATTTTATAGTGAAACAAAGTCCTGGACCATCATGTACGGGTATACACATGCAAACGACCCATCAAACCGTGGCCAATGGTGCTCAGGTTCAATGCTGTAGATTGCGTGGGTATTGTGGCCATATGTTATATGGACATGCAAAAATCAATATTGGGACGCCTGAAAGACATACCGTAGAAGATTGTTTTTGATGGGATGTGGCAGACATTTAGTTGATATCATTATTCAGAAACGTGCTGCCAAACCCCGCAATCCCTTTCATACATAGTAAGGAAAGCGATTGAATCAGTAAAAGAAGAGACGTCAGTCAAGCGGTTAGCAGCGAGAAAAGACGATAAAGTCGGTCCTAAAAGGGGCCACTTTTGTAGTTGAAAATTTCATAAAAATTGAAAATATTTTAGGTTTTCACACGTGTTTTTTTAATGTTAGGTGTACCACACACCCCAAGACTCCAAAAACGTTTTTACGATGTCCAAAAAATTTTACGATGTTCTACAGACCAAACAAAAATTGCTGTAACATTGCAATTTTTCAAAATACGCCTTATTGTTTCAAAAGAGATGTCACGAAGCTTCAGACTGTAAAAATAAATGTTGACAGTGACAACTGCATCTAAAATAAAACCCCTGGGTGTGATACACCCCAACATCCCTCAAAAAGTTAAAAAACAAATTTTCATGACAGTAATAAGATGCTCACGTAACATAACTAAAGAAATATTCATTTACGCAATATTAACTTAATGCAATGATTTGAAAAATGAATTATTAATATAAAATTTTATGTAGACTATATTATAACAATTAATAAAAGCCTTTTTGGTACAAGAAAATTCATGCCACACAAACTATTCAAAAAAAAGAAATGAAAAAAAATATTGAGAATTAATTTTGATAAATAAACTAATTTCATTTCCAATTATTAAAATTTCTTTTTCTGCATCATATGCCTAATTTATACAACTTCCTGTAATTCAAACGTTTCAATATATCAGCAGAAATCAAAACATTTTTTAACTTCAAATAAAACAACACATGGAAATTTCATCTATAATTTCATTAAAACAACTTAAATTTAAAAAACCAGAAAACCTCAGAAAAATTGTACCTTAAAATCATTAACTTTATTAAGTATTTCACTGCATACTTTCACTCCAGAAGTATTATACTATCCATTACAACAATGTCTGAATTTCAATTATTTCACTTCACAGAAAACGGATTAAAGCTAATGCTGGGTGAAAATGACACGCTGCGCATCACAACAGAAACGACAAATGGTGAAACAGGTATGCATTCGTAAACATTATAGGTTTGGTGTTTGAAATGAGCAAGTTTACGTTGAAAACCAAAATTTCTTTACTGACACAGATGAACTGATGCGTTGAAAATAAGCAAGTTTACGTTCAAAACTAAAAGTCATTTAAGATTTAAGAATTAAGTAATAGTATTCATTTGATAGAATGTTTCTGATTTTTTTCATCCAATAAATTCAGTAAATAATGATTATTTACATACAATAAAATAAATCTACATAGCAACATTTAGAGGTTGTAATAAATTTGAAAGTGATTGCAGAAGACATGAACCAAAAGACCAATCAGGTTAATCTGAATTTCACATGTAAGTATATCAAGTACCAACATTATTTTCACAACTTTAATACTATTTATTGTTAGGTCCGGTAAGAATGAATTTGATATGCCATGAAGATTCAGCACCAACAGATGCAGTTTCCACGGAAACGGATGCTGAATCTAAAGGTGCGCTTCATTTCAGAAATAAGCAAAATCAGTTTTATTTATAGTTGAACACTGAATTTTAGATAGCGAAGTCACATCTACCTACGATTGGTATGAATAACATTGGGCAAAGAAAAACATCTTTGGAACGAAAATAAATGTTCTATGATGTGACTTTCTTTGAAAATAAAATGAATTCATTAAATTGGTTTTACTTGCCAAATTGTAACGTTGTCTTTCTCCTTTCATGTCATCATCCTTTAGATGACTTATTTGCAGGAAGTTGAATTGTTGTCAGTTTTATATTTTATGCTTTTTTTATATATGTTAACGCTGCCCCTGAGTCCATTTTCTACAACAGGTGTCTTTCAAAACAACGCACTATGTGTTGCGTCAATCTCAGAATTCAGTTGCGCATAAACACTTGCCATGTATATTCAAAATCACATGCCGTATCATAAATAGGCCAATTGCCTTACAAAGCAGAATGAAATTCACAATTCGCATCCCGCAACAAATTCAATATAGCTGCATCGAATCACAACTATACTTATTGAATACTAAATGAAATTGAAACAAAACAACTTTGGTTATGTTAATATGGAGATATGTTAAACTTTTAACATTTTCCCTAGTACACAATTATAAAATGCAATATGCAAACGAATGCTTGAGCAGTACAACTGGGTGTAAAATAAGATATCTACTATTGAGTCGACGTCTTGAAAAAGTGTCGACGACTAGAAGAAAATCACTATTGAGTAAGCATTCAGCCTACGTTGAGTTTGTTGTTTTCCTAAGTGGAATGTAAGCATTTCATCATTCCCACTATAAATCTGATAATAATTGATTTGTAAACTGCATTAAAGCACAGTATTTGAAGTTTTCAATATTATGCGAAAAGTATTGATTTTTTGGCCGTTTCTACGCACGTTAAAATTTAAGAAACTATTTTACTAACTTTTGCAGTAATATCTGATTAGAAGTTAATATAATTTTCAAATTATGCTGTAGTCAGCAGCAGTGTAATAAACTGACTGAATTTATTAGGATCTATCAAAATTTCCTCCGTTGATTATAAAATTAAACATCGATATTTGTCATCAACACCCATAACTGTTATAACGTCATCAATAAAAACTTTCACGAATGAACTTTTTGATTTTGTTTGTGTCGTCAAATCTACTTTTCCAAGTAAATATTCAAGGAATATGTTAATCATTTTGAAAAATCTAAAAGGCATCCTTCAAAATTTGCTCATTTCACAAAAAGCAGTTTCCGTAGTATACAGTACTACTGCCATGATACTACTGTATACTGTAGAGTAATGTATTTTAAACTGAACTCCGTTTTAACGAAAAATCCACATAGTTCAACGTTTTTCACAAGAATATTTTATTTTTAGAGTGAGAAAAAAGCATTTTTCTTGCGTGCAACTTTGTCCATTGTGTTGAGAGATAGGAATATAATTCATTTTTAAAGTAAACAAACACTTTTTGAAAGGACACAATTTTTCCCAAGTGTGAAGAATTTATATTTTTCTAACAGCATAATTTTTCATTACAATAATCACTGTTAGAAGATTATCGAATATGAATAGCTGAAAATGAATTACTGAAATTGTGAACAAAAAGAAAGATGTTGTAAATTTTGCAACGTTTCCACATTTAAATTTGTTGTAAATATTTGATTTCATTATCTGTGATATTTATTTACTGAAAATTTTCTTCAAAATCAGCCTAGTAGCTTAATTATTATTACAAGGGTATAAAAATGTTTCACAATTGTATATTAATCAGTTAAACGGCTGTGTTCAAGAAAGTGACTAGACGAACGTCTTTAACATCACGCCCAACAATTCTTTGCAACCGCACAAATATTTAGTTGCAATTCTTGCATTGAAAAAGAAGTGCTTTGGAAGAAAATTGCAACAGTTGAAAATCTGCTCAAATAATAAGAAAGTGCTGAAAGTTCATACAGAAAATATCTGAAACTGACGGCTCACGTTTCTAAGAAAATTGAATCGCTTAGACTGAAAATAAAAATAGATTTACACTGGAGTCAAGTGTCCCAATGTTCCCTGTTGCCAAGGTTAAATGTCAACGAATCGCAATATAAAGTCGTGCCGTAGCCACCAACGTCCAGTTGGCTGCAGAGACGGTGAAATCATTTTCCAATGACACTTGACCGTCGGAAGTGAGTTCACTGAACTGATCCAATCTTGCAGAATATACAAGCTGTTCAATCAGTCAGCTATCAATTCATTCATCTCTCACTGGACAGCTGTTTTCAGATAAATACACATGTCAACACTTGGACAATAAGGGTCAAAACGACGAATCAACTACATGCACATTGTATGAAAACAATCCATTTCACAAACCTCTTGCTCTTTTCTTCATGTTTCCAATGGGACAGCTATATTTAAATTCACTTCAACAAATTTCTTGTTTCAAATTTTCCACAAAAAGTTGAAAAACAGCAACGAAACAATAATTTCATTAGCGTGCACACTTAGCACAATGCAATAAACAGCTTCTCAGCTATTGTTTATTCAACCTCGAATCATGCGCCAAAATCAGTTTCTTTCAAAGTAGAATTCAACAAAATGAATAATGATGCTTTGTTGAAGTTTCAAATTACAAGAAAAGAGATACAAAATTAATGCAACAGTCTTCATTCTGAGAACACAGGTATACACCTCACAACTGAACTTAGCACACATTTTGCTGATTTGTTTGTACAATTGCAATTTTTTCAATACATAATTGCAACTGTGTGTTTGTGATTATTTTTTTCAAGGACATACAATATGCATGAGAGTGTGGAGATTCTTATGAATAAAAAACTGCCACACAAAAAGTGAACAAAATAATCAACCTACTGCACAAAAGAACTTTCACTGATCAAATAAAATAGCCATGAAAATATGTAAAAATTAACATTTTCAAATAAGTCTTAATAACAATTGCAGTATAGGAAGTTTTTAAATTAGAAATAAATTAAACTGAATTATACTCTGCTTTTCAAGTAACCTCACGGAAAAGAACTCAACAGCAACAATCAAGGACAGTGCCAAACGTGCAAGATAAATGCGGTGAACCAGTAAAGCTTATAATAGCAAAATTGTTGCCACCTTATCTGCATTTCAAAAATAAAAACTAGATCACCTTCTTCTTCATAGCTATTAGATAATTTTCAGAGCAGAATGAATGAATTATAAAAAATTACTCACAAACTGCACGTACTGTTCATAACGATGACATTAATACCTTTCAGCGCAAATAAAGTTTTTGAAAGACAAGGCAAAAATTTTGTCAAAACATTCAAACAATAATATGCTTTATAATGAAACGCAATCAGTTGAATGATCCTTATATCTAAAGAATTTTAAAATGTTCTAATCGTTTCAATCAAAGTCACAAAAAATAGCGTAGAAAAAATGTTTTCAAATGAGTCATATGTAAAGCATTAATTCCAAACAAACAAGCAGTAGACAATGAGCAGACTAGTTCATCAATTCAACAAAGTCACCGCTAAGATTATATAAATGTTTTAGCATTTGAAAAGAATTGCATAATTCTATTGCCTGCAGTTCATCCTTCACATAAGATTTTCTCGGCTCCAATGACACCACTGAATCCAACCAACTTGCTGCAGTGCTAAATTGAAAAAAAAACTTAGCAGTCATTCTTCAAATACAACCTTGGCAAAGTAAAGCATTGACCAGGATTCTTTACGGCTATCTCAGCAAGGCAAGCGTGATGCCAACAACAGACGACTCCGCCCATCGCGTGTCAAATAAGCAATTCAAGGTTGACGCATCAAAAGCGATCGACATGTTTAAACCAATAGCTATCATGTAAAACAGCCTTTAGTGTCTGGTTTCAACCGCTTTGAAGGTCGTTTACGAAGAACAGTCGAAACAAAATTTCTGTACATTCATTCCCCAATCACACATTGCAAAACGCAGCTCCCGCAAACTGCTGAGAATTAATTCATATGCCATCGAAGTTATCATGAATTCACTCGGTTTAGCCATCATGCATGTGATAAATCTTCGTTTCGTCCTCATTTTTATGCTTCCTCTCACGGTACATGTTTTACCATTAAATACGCCAAATAATCAGCATCACCATTTCATTTCAGGCTTTATCAACTGTAGTCGACAATTCCATAATTGGTAAGTGAAACTGTTCAATTGCATGCAGTGCCTTTTTATAAATTAAATGCAAAGAGCAATGTGAACAGTTGAGCAATGATTAATTAAACAGTCGGTTTACAATTAATTCACTGACAGAGTTACAAAGCCCAGAGTTGAAACATTTCAATACAAGATGTCACATGAAGGATTTACTTTGATGATCCGTTACCGAAGATTTAAATGTAATTGTAATGCAAAAAGAATTTGCTCATAATCAACCACAAAAAATTCAACAATAGCCATGTTTCTTCGCGCATGCATCTTATTTTTCAAAAATTTCAAAATCACCAAGATCAAGTTTAAAAAATCCAAAACACCGCGATAAAATCGTGTCAAACATTTTGACGTTCATCTGCTTTTCACAGGTGTACCACAAGTGAACTGTGAAGATCATCAGATGACGATGGTGTTCAACACTGAAAAGCCTTTCACGGGTCGGATATTTGTGAAAGGAATGGCCGAAAAGTCAGAATGCTACAAGAGATACAAAGATAATAAGAATTCATCGATAGTGTACAAGCTGAAAAACGGTGAATGCAACATGCACAAGCAGCGACGGGTAAGGATGAATTGCCAGTCAGTGTAAAAGTGATAAAACAAAATTGCACGATTCAGCTCGGACCTCAACGTGGAGTAGAACAATCGATGACTGTAATTGTCAGCTTCCATGATACATTTGTGACGAAAGTAGACCGCGCATATCGATGCACTTGCTTTTTTATGGAAACTGATAGAATAGTCACATCTGAATTCGAAGTCAGGTAAACTGTGTGCATATTTTTGGTTTTTAAATTTATTCACCGAAACAGAACAATAAGTCGCCGATGATAATAATTATCACGCTTTTCAGTAATCTTGCTACCACTGATTTAATCGACACTGCTCGAATGCCAACTTGCACATACAAAGTACGCCGGGGTTCAATAAACGGGCCGGGAGTTAATTTTGCAAAAGTCGGAGAAGAAGTTTACCACGTCTGGCAATGCGACAGCGGTTCGTTAACCATATTGAAACATCTAATAACAATTCCGTTTCAACAAATGCGACTTGTGCATTTTCACTTGCAGATCTGTTCGGAATGCTGGTGCACAGTTGCTATGTCGATGACGGAGCCGGTGAGAACAAATTCTCACTTTTGGATGAAAAAGGGTTTCTTCTAGTGTTTTTTTAATTTTTCAAAAATTTACAATTCCATCACCAAGCTCATTTTAGCTGCGCTATTGACCAGACAATTGTCAACGATTTGACTTACAACGAAATAACAAACCAAGCATTCGTGGCGTCGAATGTATTCAAATTTGCTGACAAAGCAAATGTCTACTTTCAGTGTTCAATAAGCCTTTGCATGAAAAGCGATGGAATTTGTCGGGGATTAACAGTAAATTGCTTAATATTCTATGCTTTTTATTTAAAAAAAAACAGAACTATTTTAGCCTCCATTGTGCGAAAAAGAAAACCTAAGCAGATCAAAAAGAGATCGTTCCATTGATTTGTTCCATTCATCCCGTCCAAGCAGTCAAAGATTGACGATGCCTATTATTGACATGGATATTGCGGCTGACAAGATTACAGTTTTTGATTTGGGTGAAGAAACTGCCGCCGGAGCAGCTATTCTAACCGGTAACTACCTTGCCACTTGCCAAATATTACTAAAAACTTCCTTCTGATTGTGTTATTCCATTCTAGACAGTTCATTTGTGGAACATGAGAAGCAAATGCTGACAGTAAGCAACGTGAAAAATGAACATTCAAACTCCAGTGAAGTATGCATGACTGTACAAACGCTTGCCGCTGCATCTGCTGCATTAGTGTTATTGTTATTCACTGTTTTCGGTCTGATAATTGCACGGCTATGTTCTCGATCTTCTCGTGCCGTGTTCAAGCAGTGAATTCAACTTCCCGAAATATTACATTACATTACATTCTCTTTACTGCTTATTTTCAACACTAGCTTTTGATATATGCATGCATTGCAAATAACATGATTATAACTTACAATTATTCTGTTATGGAAATGGATCACTCCACACCTGCTGCATGTAAACTAAGCTGTCATTAATCAAATAATTAACTTCAGCAACTGTAGCGCGTTAGTCATACAAAAGAATCTGCCAGTGGTAACTGCCCAAATCAACTCTGTCAACACGTTACTTCAAGAAAGTCCCACAACAAACAACAAGGCATCACAATAATTGCAATAGAAAATGTTAATAAATAAAACTTCTGCTAAACCATTGCTGTACGAGGCTTGATGAACTTTTGATAAAGGACAATAAATGCTGGACAACGTTGATTCTAGCCAACAGCAACAACGATAAATTACTGGTCACTTACTTATGTTCAACAAGTAAAAAGCGCTAAAGCAGCCAGGTTTGTTGCCTCTGTTTGCGAATGCCAGAAATTTAAAATATGAACTATTCCGCTTCACATAATTGAAATCATTTGCATATTAAGTCACTTTTTGTGAATTGAATTCCAAAAGTGCACAATCAACATGTACCAATCGTGCAAACAAATGAAAATCAGTATCAAAATCATCTAACCAAACATGCATGAAACCATTAAAACGAAAAATAACACTTACCAATATGACAATGAACAAAGCAGTTTGACGATTAAGCAGGAGTAGAAAAAAAATAATAAAGCAGACTCATTTGAATACTATTTGCTTTGACGGCTAAGACTGTGTTAGCATATTTCTTTTCTTTTTTTGTAATTTGAACACAGTGCAAAGCATTAAGCAGAGCAAAGAAACGGTTCATCATTTTGGCGTTTCACGTTTGCACTCGCAAAGCAACCGTTCGGCTACAAGTACAGGCTTTCAGTATTTCCACATCAAAACTTGATCAACGCCATTTACAAAAGCAATTCCTTTACCGGCATTTAGTGTAAAGAAATTTGTAAATTTTGCTGTTATTACTTTTTCTTATTCGCTTTGAAATCTTCCTTAGCTAGAGCATCTTTTTTGCTACATAAGTTACTGTTGATTAACAACAGTACATGGTTTATACTGTTCTAATAGAGCACTGCAGCGCTTGATTTTAACTATAAAATAGGACATCATAATATTTGAATACAATCTGCACATGATTAACACACGTATATAATAATAATAATAATAATAATAATAATAATGAACAAATAACAAATTACTGTTAAAATTTTTATTTAAATCAAACAACTATCTTACAAAACATTTACCAAATATTTGGCGTAAGAAACAAAATTTACTTCGTTAGACTCAGAATTGTATCCCTCACCTGATGCTTAAAAATTAAATTCCACAATTTTTTTGCCATCTCAGCGTGCGATCAATATTTTTACACTGTGTGTGCTCTTACGTAATACTGACTTCTATATGCGACTAAAAATATTGCAAAAATGAAAAAGCTGTTTAACAACAACGCAGCGCTGTAGTGAACTTAACAAGAAGCAGGCTTGCTACTTCAAACGAAGACGACTTGTTTTGTTTGAATTTTTTCATCAATTAGTTATTTATTATCTTGTTTTAAATGAACATTTTTTTGTCTGTAACGTGCCAGGCTTTGTGCACGCGCATTTCCACAGCAAAAGCAGGCTACTGAGATACTTTCGTTGACATTACATTCCAACTACTGAAACGATACAGCTGAACAGTCAAAACGATAACAAAGTATCAAAATTATCAAAAACAACTATAATAAATGAGTATGAGTAGCAACAATTCATCGGTTGTGCAATGAATAAGAGACAATCAAAAGACGTGCATTCTATGGCTTCCAAATTTGCAAAAGCCCATCTTCAGCATATGTGGCGACAAAATTCTGATGCGGATGGTGACATATGCCGATCACATCCTTGTCGTGGGCCTGGAAGTAAGAAACACTCAACAATCACGTTTGTCCAATGAAATGACGACAAAAAATTAATTTCCAACTCACTTGCATTGTACGTTCCAAATTGCCAGTTGAGGTTGAAAATGCATACAACAAATGATCACTGCCCAAACAGTAAATCCATTCTCCCCTGGGAGAGATGCAGGAGCAGACAAATTCTCCACCTTCACGTTTACCGCTGCTGTAACTGCGCACAGTCTGAAAGAATTACGTTTGATAATATTCTTTTTTTTTTAAAAAAAAAGTTGCTTTTTTTGTTCATCATTTTACAAACTGTTAAATTGCTGAATTGTCTGTGGTCTCAAAAGCAAAAAAGAAATATTCAAATTTAAATAAATAAATGAATATTAGCCAACGTTTTGAAAGCCTGCAAGCAATTTACCTGACCCTGCATGTTGATGATAAAAATAGACGGTGATTTGGTGCAAACTAAAATGTGTTCCGGATTGCGAGGCATCAAAGCCAAACTTGTGATGGAGACGTTATCAGGAAGCACACCGCCCATACGGCGTATATTGTTAATACATTCAGTAGACTAAAGTAGCAAAATAGAAAATTTTTAAAAAGGCAAATTTTTTCTTTCTTCTGCTAGAAAATCCAATATCCATACTCTGGTATTCCAAAACTTGATCAAACCATCTGACGAACATGAAATTATGTGATGCGCATCAAAGGAAAAAATTGCACAATTCACAAACGACGTATGTCCACGTAGCTCTTTCAACAATTTACCACTTCTGATACCGTGTATTCTAAAAGGTTCAACATTTGCAAATCACAATTCAACACAAATGGCAAAAAATAGTCAATCAGTTAGTCAACTTGATAGTATAATCGTAAGAAGAGGAGAGAACTTGAGAACTGTCCCTACTGAACTGAACACTGGTCACACCTGCTTGATGCGCTTTTTCCAATCTGCGAATACACTGACCCAAAGATACTTTCCATACCTAAAGCAATTATTCACATTTCAATTCTCAAATATAAATAAATAAATAAATAAATAAATATATATATATATATATATATTTATTTATTTATTTATTTATTTGTTATTTATTGATTGATTAATTATTTAGCATTGCCTTGATTTTGCCATTTTTGCTACCCGTTGCCAGTAGCTCAGAATCTTTGCTAAAGTTCATGCACAGAATGGCGTCGTCCATCATCATAAAATTATCCTAAAAAGACAAAAACTCAGTGCCATCACCATCCGCCACTGTCATCATCTCTCTGCAGAAATTGAGTCAAGAATGAACCAATTCCAACCTGTGATTGATATTTCAAATCTTTGCGAAGTTTGCCGGTCAAAAAGTTCCATATCTCGATGAAGCCGTCCACTGTACCCGAGACCAAATACTGACCATCGGGCGAAAACATCGCACATTCTGGAAAAACTTGTGAACTGAACTGAAAAATCAAAAGCAACTGTTCACTTTCTCATTGGCTTGCAACTGTTGAACAACAAATTCCAGATGCTGAAATTTACATGAATAGTAACGTGAATCTGCGTCGGGTAGCGTTCGTCTTCCTGCTGTTGCATGGCAGTCTTGCCACGAAACAAGTCGATCTTTGTGCCAGCCGGAAGCAAGCCTTGATGCTGTTGCCATTTCAATGCTTGACCAAGCAAAGCCATCAGACGTGACGGTGGAACGACAATCACCTCGTTGGATAAATCAGTTGCAATCGCTTGTCTGCGAATTTCTTTGTTCGTCCCTTGCTCGTAGGCCTGGTATGAATGCGTCGTGGAATCGATAATTAGAATAATACATATGCAAAAAAAAAGACAAAAGCAACTAGCCTTATTGTCATTGAATGGAAACTTACATCACGTGGATCGAAAAAACTAATCGTCAACAAGTGCTCCAATTTGGAATGGCGTTCCGGATCCACACGCTTCATGTAGATCATCGGCTCCGTCTGACGTAGCATCAGTCGGGCGGTGCCCAATTCGCGCAGTTCTATCATTTCCACAATCACCTTCAAAATTCAAATTCCAATTACTAGTACACAACTACAGCTACATTCAAAATAGTGATACAAAAGAGTTAAGAAAATATTCTACTTGTTCGTAGAGATCGACCAATTTCTTGGCCGGTAACCTTAAAGGTTGAATTACACGAAGCACAGTATCCCAACGGCCACAAAGAATATCCGATGTAAACGTATCTATGCTATCGACAGTATTCAAAGTGATATTCGTTTCTTCCTAAACCAAGAACAAAAAACAATCATTTCATAATATACCTAAAAATACAATAAATCCACTTTACCTGCAGCATTTCAAGAGATCGTGTCAAATTGTTTTCCTTAAAATACTGCTCTATTAGCCGAATGATGCTAAAATTACAAGCATATATCAAATACATCAATCCCCACAAATTTCGACAAACAGAGAAAACAAAAACAAACCAATAACAAAAATGACAACTTTTTAACTTGAAAGTAATATAATAAAAGAGAAAAAAATTTTTTTTAATCTTTAACACTTTTGCAGACAATAATTCTGTAATATATATATATATATATACATTAAACTGTTCGTTTGTTCTTGTCAACAAATATGTGCATTTATTGCAACTAAATGTATAAAATTAAAATATACTTACTCCACGGATTCAATTTCAATATTGCTCATCGTTGCTGGATCAGAAACTGAAATACCAAAATCATATATTTCAATTATATGCAAACAAACAAACAAACAAACAAACAAACAAAAATAAATTCATAATATGGAGATCAAAACCACAGACTGAGAACAACATCAAGCTCCAAACAGAGCGCTGGCATAATCACAGAATTTTATTAATTGACAAAAATCAAAATAACATCAAACTCTATTCCGTTTAAACCTTAAAAAACCATCAAATGAAAAAAATGCTGCTTTCCAGTGCCATGGCAAAATCATCTTGAATATAAATACTAGAATAAAAAAATGCCAAAATAAAAATTATCAAAAATCACAGTAACAACAAGTTCATAATATCTTTTAACATCTTTTTCTGTGTTGCCTTGCAAAATACTAATCAGTATCCAGGATTTATAGAATGTTGGGAAGATACTGCGGCAGATGAAACCGGCGGGGGGTGCACACAGAGTAATGGAACATGAGAACCAGAAAGTGTAGATTCCGGAACTGAAACGAAAAAAATCATACATGGCTTAAAAATAAAAATATAAAAATTCCAACCAGTTGGCTGAGTAACGGTTGATGATGACACAGGATAAAACATCGTTGGCGGACTAATAAAATTCGACGGTGGTGGATACATGCAATACAACGGTCCAACGTTAGCATTCGGGTTAGAGAAATTAACCGGTTGAAATGATGGAACACCTGAAAAGCAATATCAAATTTATACATTAAATCGACAACAGCAAAAACAACAATTATAATTATAATAATTATTATTGTTATTATCAAGAACTGCAATGCGCAGAAAGGTATGGCAGTAGTAAACAAGGTAAAATGCATTTAAAGAACTTCTTTCTAAAACAAAACAAAAAGAAATGGATAAATTTGAATCACCTTCAGATTGTAACGAATAACTGCCAACAGGAACAGACGATACTGGTGGTTGATTAACTTGAGCTTGTCCACTGAATCCATACGGCATTGTGAAGCCGCCATATGGGATGCTCGGATTTGGCAGAGCAGTTGCGATCGGCTGTTGGGAAATCATCGGCAATATATTACTATTATAAGTGGAAACTGTTGATGAAGGCAAATCTTGGTAGACCTGAGACGGAAAATTAGATTCCACAGAAACAGGCATGGAAATTTCAGACTCGTTAACCGGTCTACTAGTTGCTTGTAGATCAACAGTATCTAGACTTTGATTATCCACAAAGATCCCCTTAGTCGACTGTCCCACTTGTGCAAAAGAAAGTTCTGCATTTGAATTTTCGGTTGCTGAATTTTGAATCAACGCTGTATTCTGCGTCACAAAGCCGGGCGGTGGTGGAGTGGTTGCATTCGCAGTTGGTGTCGCAGTTGGTAGCATTTTCTTAACAGGAATCTCTGCATTGGGCGATGTCGACATCGCTGCACCAACATTTTCACTCAACAAAGGGCTTTTATCCTGAAATTATCCAAAGAAACAAAGTAACAGAAAAGAAAGTATAAGAAATAAATAAATAAATAAATAAACATACAACTGGTATCTGCTGTGAATTATTAACACTCTTCGAACGATCAACAAACATTGGAATTCGATGCAAATACCCATAGCCAATATCGCAACCTAAGCTAAAAGAACAAAAGATGAAGTTAATTCAAAATTATAAAAAAAAAAATATTTCCAACCTTCCAACTCCACCCCACGCAACATTAGGAATAAGTGTAACTTCTCGTACTGCGTCTGTTTCTACATTATAAACGTAAAGTTTCAACGGTTTCCCTTCGTTCGCTTCAACAAGCGAAAACAAATCGTCGGCCTAAAACGATCATTCTTCAAAAAATAATCAAATCAAGCATCAAATTTACCAAACTATCAAAAGCAAAAACTGCACACAAACAACAGTGGACAACAAAATTAATTAGGCTACAGTAAGCTTGTCTCGGACTATGGAAAATAGACCATACAACAGATTGCAGAAAAGTTCGTTGAAAAAGAAAAATAGCCAACTACCATGCTGCAACTTCAAAAATGAACCTTTATACAGTATCTACATACACCATCTCCAAAGCATCAATTTTCTACGGATTAGACAAATAAAACCAAATAGTGTTAAAAACAATACTGTAAGCTTGAACACTTTCCAAAGCAACAATAAGTTGAAAATAAATGGTACCACCGATCAAACAAAAAAGCACTATTTAAACAACACGAAAGAATTACAGGCAAAATTATGCAAATCATATCAATAGGTCATTATGTTAAACAAAAAAGACATTTCAACCGTATTAAGATGTAGAAATGCACAAGTAATTTTTGAACAATACATAATTGACAACAAACCAATAATGCTCAGTTTAAAGAAAAATTAAATCTTTAATGAATGGATCATTTCACGGCAAAGATCACTAGTAAAAGTCAAATAAAAGATATAAATACCAGATATAAATTCCCGTGAGAAAAAGAAATGATTTAATAAAAATTTAAATAAGTTAAATGAGGAAAATATTTTTGAAAATGTACAATATCTGAGAAAAAAAAAGAAATATTTCACTCACATTATTTAAAACAGAATCGGATCCTAAAATGTAGTCAGAATTCGACCGCAGTCCGGCAATAGCTGCCGGAGAATTCTGCTGCACATCCTAGAAAAACACATGCTTATAACACAACAGCAATGTCAAAAAAAAGCACAACACTAACAAGAACATGCCAGACATTCTGACTGGCACCTTCAAAGGAACAAAATCGAATCGATACACCAAGTAAACCTTGTCCACCCCAACTCTCTGATGGAGTGATTTGTGTTTGACGAATAGTTTGAGTTTTGCTATTGTAAACCGTTATTTCCAATGGCCGTTCCACATGCTGCTTCAATATTTCCCTCAGCGAATCGTTATCTTTATCCTAAATGACCAACTGCAGTTACGTTTATCAAATGAACAATTTACCAAGCGCTGATTTCCAACGGCAACAATAAAATCGAAAAATGTTTCCAAACCAGCACGTTGACCAGGAGAATTCTCTTGTACCTATATCAATTGAAAATATATTCGACGAACAATTGACAATTTAATTTTGAAAAGCATGATAAAATTTCCAATGAAATTAAAAAAAAACAAACAGCGATAACGCATTCACTTAACATACTCGTAGAACATGGTAGCCTTCCTTTCCCCCAACTTGAAAACCGCTTTGTTGATTTCCCATTTTCAATGAATATGAAAAACACTACTGTTGACGTAGCACAAGGTCATGTACAGTCTAAAGAAAATCAAGTTGATTAATATTAATCATTGTGTCTGAAACATTTACAAAAGTTAAAAAAAATATTAATATAATTTGAAGCATATTACAAAGACAATCATGCGTATAAAATTTTTTTAATCTATCAAATATTATTATTTTTATCGTAATTTTTTAAATAAATCTTTTGAAAAATATAGTTAAATGAAAACATACAGAAATGTTCTTCTGTATACAATGAAGAATGTATTTTTAATTTGATTTTAAACACAAAAAGTACATTTAAAATTAAAATTTTAAATCAAATAGTTTCTTAACTGACGGATTATTGCATCACATACGCATCAGGTAATGCTTCCCTACAGTAAACAGTTAAAGTACATAAATAACGTGAAAGATGTCGTCGGCTTTAGTTTAAACTGTAGCGTTGTGATATAAACATTGACAAGAAATACAGAAAAATTGAAAAATCAATCAAAATTTAATTTTTATCACAAAAAGCCACCAAGAAAGCATTTTTCAATTATTTATCAAAAATCTATCTATTCGCAAAGAATTTTCGTGTTAAACCTTCTAAAATAATGAATATTCTTTTCTTTTTTTTGTAATTCTGGAATGATATTGGCCAGTTTTATAATTGTGTTAGCATGAAAAAATGCGGGGAAAAGATGAATGACACGGCAAAGCTAAGTCAGCTATTAGTAAATGATACACTGATAAGATGAGCAAGCTTCAGGCGTTCGATTGATTGGCAGGTTGACGCGCAGGTAGCCAGGTAAAAGATAGCGTTTTAACAGTATCTGTGTACATTCTAGCATGTGCACAAATGTACGCTTACATTTTTAATATTTCTCATTACCCTGGATTGATTTTATTAAATCAACACCACTGTGTAGATTTGTTATTTGAAAAATTAAAAATTTACATATGACGAAAGCGAGTGGATTTCAATTTATTCAATCACTCATGTTTGCCAGTGTTACTTGATGCTATTTCGATTGTTGATAATAGAATGATGGACGAAATTGAATACGCACACTGCCTTGAGCTAGTAGTGCACATCAGATTTACATCCAAACGGTGTAAACAATGATGCATTAGTCGTGCGAAGAAATTTTAAAATAATTTTTATCAGAATGTAGTAAAACAAATCATCAACATTTACTTCACACTGATATGCGTGAAAGAATGATGTAAATTGATGAATAATATGACACGGTTGCATTTTTCAAATCACTTTTTTCAACAGGTTTCAAACAGCTCTATAATGTCAATTTTTTCACAGGTTGCTTGCTGGGCTTTTCTTAACACAAATATATTACAAAGTAATGGAGGCACAATACTGTTACGCTGTTACAGAATAGCAGTACAAGGGAACAGAATGCAATTTGCAAGAACCATTGTAGATATCGGATGTGTAATTTTCAATAAAAATCGGTGCACAAGATAGTTAATTTCTTACAAAGAAATGCAATTATAATTTTGTCTGTCAGTAGTGCGTTGTGCAAACGTTGCATGCAAGGAGGCATTAATTCTTTTTGTGAGTCTTATCATAAGTTCCTTTGTTTTTATAGTTGCCAACGTATCCCGAATTGTCGACCAAATCTTCTCTGCCGGCTTTACCTTTACCTTTTCCTGTTTCAGCATCGAAACGTTCTTTGTGTGATCCGGTGTACTTTGTAACGTCAGTAAGGCGATCAATGACGTCTTGATGCACTGTTTTCTAAAAAAAAAAATATGCCATTTGGAATTTGAAATCATTCATTTGTAAAATGAAATATAATATAATATAATATAATATAATATAATTTAAGTATTTCAACAATTTTAAACATGCCATAAATTAAATTGCAAATAATTGATTCAAAACGTTCCATACAGAAGCGCACAACTAAAACAGAGTAAAACATCTCGCTTACTGTTGTGCTGTTGATAGATGGTCCTTCCAAAGCAGTCAGTCGTTTGCAGATGGAGTCCAACTCATCTTGTACACTTTTATGAGTTTTCGAAGCTCGATCTTCAGCAACTTTTACGAGAACTTCTTTGCTTTCTTTATAGTTCAAGGTTTTACGCTTTGGTCTAAAAGATTATTCAATTACAATTTTGACAATATAATCCAATACAACAGCTGCGATATAAAAGGTACAGAAAAATTGTGAAGAATCTCAATAATAATTTTTAACAAATTTAAAACATTTTACAAAAAGCAAACGGCGATTAACAACATTTGACAAGCAAGTACACAGCGTACATTTTGCAAATGCTCATAACATGAAACAAGCTTATCATTTGCAACCTATATTTGTCAAAAAATCAAGTTTATTAAATTAAATTGTATTGTGTGTGTGTGTGTGCGTGCGTGTAATGTTTATCTGATAATCCTACTTAAAATACTTTTTGACTTTTTATAAGCTTCTTTTTATGCACAGCTAACGAAGTGTAAGATTGTTGTCGAAGTAAAGCAATCAGCATAACAGCAATTAAGTCAAATTTGTTCTTGTATTTGCAAAAGCAATTTGCAAATAATAAATCTTCGCCAAAAAGAATTCAACTGCTCGGCCAGCATTACTGGTTTAATAATGATATAAAGTCTGCTCGAAAATTTTGCATTTATTAACAGTTAGGCACATATGGCGATTGTACTAATTGCTAATATTCTTTACTGAGGAAAGATGTTCGAAAAAGCTATTAATAAAATTAATGGAGCATTTTATCCATATGGTGACAATAACCTGCAAATGATGCTAACTAATAATAAATAATTGAAGTGTATTCCTTAACTGAACAAGCAGTAAACAAGTTTGATAATTGTAGAAATGCAATGGAATAAAATTTGAAAATGTTTACACAACATGAACATGTTGAACTTGAAAGATAACTGCAAGCTAGATAAGAGTAGAAGAGAAGAGAAGAAGAACTGCACTAAACTGATACTCTAATTCTGTTCTGATTCTTCCACACAGCTTCTGTTGTTACTCTCATTTGATCACCATATTCATTTCAATTGAATTAAACGTCAATGTGCAAAGTATGTTTACCCTGCTAATCTACAAAATCAGTATTTCAAATCAGTTTCTTGTTGCTATAAGCACAATGGACAACTTACATGTAAATAATTGACATAAATTGAAAAATTAAATTCACTACTCATAAAATTATCACAGAACATATAACTGTCAACGCAAATGTAAAAATGACTTCATATTCTTCTTTGAAAAACTATTTAAGTATTTCTATTTGCACTAGGATGTTTTATGATGACAAGAAGATACCGGCAGAATAGGCTAATAGAAGAAGCAATTGCTGTTGCAATACAATTAATGATTGTCGTATAAATGAACACACGATCGTATGAGAAATGAAAAAATTGAACAGTGAATATATATTGAAAAGAAAACTGAAACTGACAACCCAAGCTAATAATTGTCCATGATAAAATTATCATTTATCAATGTGATAAAATATATTTGACATTTCGATCCGCAATACTACTGTTGTTCACCTTTTGAAAAAGCAAAACAAAAATCTGAAACTGTTTCCATTTTAGAGAAAATGGAATCCGTTTGCAAATTGAAAGCTGATACTATTATTTGCATGCAAACATGCTTTACAAACATTATCGATCGAAAATTTAATTTTCCCAGTGTAAGTGGGAAAAAGGGAAAAAACAGAAAAGTATCCACGCAACAAAAACGATCGTTAAGTTTGCATGCAACTTTGACAAATGAAAATTGCTTTGAAAAATTTTCTATGTATCCAGTGTCAATTAATTGCTTGACATATATATATGTATGTATGTATGTATGTATGCATATACGGATGGTTGATGTTCAATTTCAACAAAGATGACATAAAAATTAATGAAAAACAGTACGGATAGTGTGCGTAAACAACAGTGATGATGACACTGACGATCCGTAAGCACACTATCTAGCATAATCAACGATGTAATCAATGACGTTTCAAGCCCAAATGACAGTCAACGGTGCAGATGTTGATAAAGTACAAGAGCATCAACACAGGAAGGGAAATGGAAAAAGTAAAGATCAGGTAAATCGATAAACAGAACACCAAACAGTTGAACAAACGGAAAAGCAATTGTTTGTCGTCGTTCGCCAAACAACAATAGCTTGCCAGAAGCCAAAATTTGCCCTAGCACCACCTTAGGCCAAGAAGAGAGCATAATTCCAACAATGGACTCACACCATACACATCTGTACTTGGAAAGCAAGCATTGAAAATGTTTCTTCCAAATCAAAAATTTTAACAGATCAATCGATCACACATTATCTTTGACCACATACACACACACACACACACATAACGCATACATCCAAAAGAATGAATGGACGAATGTATGCATTGAAAAGAAATCAATAAATAGCATGTTTTAAAAAGCCAATTTGAACCGGCTGCCAAAATTGAACAATAAAAAAGAAACATGATTAAATTAAATGAAAGTAAAACATAAATTGAAATAAAACTGCTCAAAGTGCTGCTGAGTTGTGGAGCTGAACGTCCAGCGTGGTTGTTCATCTTCGTCGTCCAAAGAGGACTTGTCTTCCTATTTATTGATCAAACAGCCGTCAATTTCTGCTTCTACGTCGTCGTATAACAACGACATCGAAGCAGATAGAATTGGCACAATTAAATATGCATAGAAAATTGAGGCGAATACACACAACGCGAACAACATCAATTGTGCAAAGTGGTAAAGATGAAATCTATTTCTAAAACTATTATTACTGACAACGAAAAGTAGCTTTATTGAACAACAACGAAAAGCTTACAGCTAGGCTAGCTAAGAAGATAATTTCCAACTGAACTTTTTCCTTTCCCATTCAAAACAGCAGCAGTGTGGTGTGGTACAATTGAAAAATACATTTTTTTTTTCTTTACTTAAAAATCACAACAAATTATTTATTCACATTTTGTTCATTCCACATGATTTGCAACTGTGTGCATGTGATTCATCGACTGCCAGTCAGATGCTTTGGAAGTCGGATTTTGTTCAATTATCTGATTAATAGAACTTTTCCACATTTGATTGCAATTATTTAAGATTATTTCAATCACGCTTCAGCATTCCATTGAATCACTGAACAGTGATATATTCAATTGCACCGACTTTTTCTTACCCTCCAATCTTTACTGATAAATTGAAAAAAAATTCACTTCAACATGATGAAAATTTTATATCGCAAAATTTATCAAAAAAAAAAAACAAACAAAAAAAAACAATTAACATAAAAAATAAAAGCTGTTTCATTGAAAATTGAATTTTCAAAATATTCGCTTTTCATCCGTTCACCAACTGCATGCAGAACAAACAAATTGACAGAATTGCAAAACATTTTTTGAATGAAATTAATTTATTTTAACAAAAGCCAAATCAAAATGCGCCGTCGATGCGCTGAAAAGAAAGTGAAAATTTTTAATGCGTGCATTATTATTTGCGTGCAATTTGAAAAATTTTTTACCAACCTTTTTACCCTGGTGCTTAATAAAATGAAAACTTATCATCGGCTAGCTGCACAAGCTGAACAATTCTGATAATTCGGAACAAATTTTAGAAACAAACACTGACAATTGTTCATTGTTCAAAAATTGAAAATAATAAAAGAGAAGATTTGATTTCAAAAAAAAAAATAATAATAATAAATAAATTTACATATTCTTTGGAAAAGCATTTTTATCTATTTCTGTCATAGGTAATAAATGAATTGGGTAAGAAATCAATTTGAACTTTCACATATAATGCTGAAGAACGTTGATTGCAATTCTGACCCAAGGCGTTGAACTTGATAAACCAATGTGGACAACAAGTTTCTTTATTTAGATCAGAATGAAAATCATTGCAAAATTACTTTGAAATTTTATTAAAATACACACTAATAGCAACAAAGAAAAGACAAAGCATACAAACAAACAGTCGATGCTGAAGACAAAGAAAAGTATAAAATTGATGTGACACAAAGTGAAAATCACATTAGAATAAAAATCAAATTAAATTAAATTAATTTCCTAGGTAAATTAATTGCAACATCCACCAATTGTGCGACATCCTGATCGTAACTGTTGCTTATTGGATTATTGTTGTTGAAAATTTTGCTTTTTTGTGAGCAAATATTTAAGAAAAAAAGAATAAATGGAGAAGTAAATGTTTGTTTGAGTATTTGCGCGCTTGGAGAATGGAAAATTTTTCTAAAGCTAAATGTGCAGCAAGCCTGGTCCAGTGATGCGTAATCGAATTTGCAACGCATCGATTCATCAACATTTGCAAAATTTCGCTGGGCATTATTTGTTAAAAGTGTTCAAGTATTTGCATTCATTAATGCACAGGACATGCAAGCAAGGCGTTGGATTGGCTTTTTTCGACGATCTGTGAAAACCCCTAAAGAAGTGTGAATGCAACGCGGATTGTGAGCGTTGATCAAGTTTCCGGTACAATTTTTTGAACCAACTTTTCTGTTGTTCAAGCTTGATTCAGCCGAAGGATTGATCAGCAAAATTGCACAACAAATGTCTGATCGATTGAAAAATGAATGCATCGAGGAAAATTGAGGCGCGGTCAAAAGTTTTTCAACTGTTAGTTTGTTGTCTGGCAAGCCAACGAGAAAAGGCTAACAATGCCTGGGAGAGCGAAAGAGGTGGAGAGGGGGAGGGGAGAAGGACACAGGGGTAGGGGTAGGAGGAAGGGTATTGAGAGGTGGAATTATTTTCATTCGAAATTTTGCCAATTGATCAAGTTTAAAACTGAAAATCACTGATGATCATCAAAGTGCAATAATGCACAGAGAAAAAGCGAGAGACACACACAAGCGCACGCACGCAAAAGATGTAATGTAAAATTGCAATATAATGAAGCCTGATGTGAAAACCACCATTTGGCAATTTGTTTGTTTGTTAATCAAAATTCACCCTTACCCTGCAACTTTGGAAAAAGCAATGCCTGTCATGGTTGTCGTGATTGCTTTCAAATCAAGCACGCCGGCATCTTTGAGCCATTTGTCGAAATTTTTTCCTGTAATTTCCACAGCCGCCTGGTTGCCAAATTTGCTGAACAATTCCCAACGACGTCGCATTTCCTCGTCATCCCAGTTCAGCCATGTCACGTCCGCAACTGACAAGTGTTTGCTTTCTTGGGGCATTTTCTTTTCTGCTATATATTCCGGTGGAATGTTTTCAACGCAGAGAAGAACACTGAATCAGAGAATACAGTACAAAAAATTCCTAGAAAAACAAAATCCCTAAAACCAGGCACAAACAACAAACCAATAAATTCATTGAACGCATTGAAAATTGTTATTCACTCTGCGCGTGTGCAAAATTTGACCATGCAGAAATTAGCATAGTGAAGATCATTGTATCCAACAGTGGAGATGGAAGAAATAAAAACGTGAACGAATTAATATAACGTGAATGAAGTAAACATGTCGGACGATCAATCGTCCGTTTGCATCAAGCAGTTTTCTTGGCCGAAGAGAAGCTAAGAAGCTGCCGGCGGCTGCGTGACATGTCCACCAAAACAGGTCGTACAAATCAATTGTTTATAAGTGAAGCACGCTCGGCGGCGCTGCTGTTGTTCTGCAAGCCATTCAACATTTGCGGCCAGAAACCAATGGCTCCGTCCGTTCAAAATCACTTTTTCCAACCAACCTGACGCTATACAACTAAGCCTTGTTGTGGTCAGCTTGACAGAAAGCAAAAGTTTAAAACTAAAATTCTTCTCATCTGCTGAAACTCTCTCAATGTGAAAGCAGTGCTAAAAGTTGTCATCCTGGTCGCAATTACCTCCCCACTGCGAAAGTCGACTCAAACAAAGTAAGCTGGTTGCTTGGAGATGATGTCATCGCAAACGGCAGCAACGCCCCCTGCTGCGCCTGTTTGCTTTCGTGAAGAAAGAAGCTGCCAAACTAGACAGATAGGCAGGTAGATAGATAAATAGATTGATGCCAACTTGTTCTTCCCGACCACTGCGTAAAGAGCAAAAGCAAAACTGCCCTATACCAATGGCAAACTAGCGTTCAACAGTTGACGTTTTCACCCCCTCATTCAAATGATTTTCACATTCAGAAGGGGAAAAGCAAAAAAAGCAAAAACAAAAACAAATTCCATTTCCTCCATCATTTTCTTCAATTTATTATTTTTTTCTCTGCATTATCTTTCTTGTTCAAAATCCATGGTTGGAGTTGGTGTGGAAAATTTGTTCAAAATTGTCACCAATTATTGCAAATTGATTTTTCACATTCATCATCAAATACAAATTCAGCTTCTTCACTATTCTCCTCCTCCTTCATTATTGAGACGAAGCTAAGCTTGGTTGCTGCATTCTTGAAATGAAAGTCCACAACACTTCTTTACAGACAACAACAACAACAACAACAACAACAACAACCGACAAACTAAAGCTTCCCTTTTTGCCAAGCATGGCATCTTTGTTGTTGGCATCTGCGCTTGTTTGCCCTCTTCTCCACTGGCTTTCATCAATTGGTCAACACAAAAACTGGAACTCTCACCTCAAACCGTTGCACCAACCGACCAGACAATGCAAAATTTGGTCGAATACACGGTACAATGTTTTCAACACGTCAACATGCTAAAAACTGTCGCTCAGACATCTGGTTTCCAATAAACTGTGATTTTCAACAGCAACAGCACAACAAGCACAAAAGACTGAATTGTCGTCCAACAACACTGCCGACGATTGATGCAAACAGCAGAGTGCTGTTTGTTCTCACCGGTGCAGCTTTTGCCTCAGTTCTGAAACAAAAGCACGGGATAATTAATTTTCCAACCGCTTTGAGAAATTTATCCGTCACCAAACGATCACACTTTTGCATTGCACACGTTTGTATATCAATTGATCACACCGACAATACCGGCGTGTATCGATTTCGATGATTCAACC
The DNA here is from genome assembly GCA_001447645.1 of Trichinella pseudospiralis. Lineage (NCBI taxonomy): Eukaryota > Metazoa > Nematoda > Enoplea > Trichinellida > Trichinellidae > Trichinella > Trichinella pseudospiralis. Next base: position 282,404 of record JYDV01000032.1, read on the forward strand.
GACAATATTTCAACTCTCTTCAGTGAACATATTTTCAATGGATACTCCAAAATTAGCCGATTCAATTGTTGCAGTTTCACTTTTTCGAACAATTCTCTTCAACGATGAAAAAAGCAAAAGCAAAAACAAACTTTGACTTCCACGACCTTGTAACATAGTGCAAGCTGAATTATTTATTTATTTACTTATTTTCATATTTCACAACAATTCAGTTCAAGTTTCTTCCGTACCTGGGCAAATGAGCGGCTAAAATTCATTTCAACCACACCGACGATAAAATGTATAAGTTTCTTATTGAAATTGATTAAATCTGATTAAGATCACTGCGGCAATTTTTCAAACTGAAGCTTTCAATAGTCGTGCTTGGTTGAGCGTGAAAAGGTCATTTCCTTACTTTAATAATCACAGCAATGCAGTAATTTTTTTGCAATACAGTTGCAATCGAAACTAAAATGCCAGTGCATACATACATATATATAAATTGAACTATGCTGGATTGTTCAGTTTCATTATTTTTTTCTTCTTCAAAGTAACTAATTCTTCTTAATTGAACAACTAACTGTTGCACTTTTTAACAAATGATTCAGTGGCCAAAAGGAGTAAGAGAAAAAAAAAAATATATATCTACCACACTTACTTATACTGTAGGCTGACGACAAGTTGAAGTACAATCAAGTTGTAGAAATTTTACAGAACAGAAATGAATCATCGGATCGAAGAGAAATAAACTCTCGATCAATTGACTAACTAACTGGTTGCACCTGTTAAGAACGCCTCTGCTTTCTGGTTCACCAATATTACGGTATTTATTGATCAGCGGGACAACACTTCGCCACATGCATGTCGTGCTTAATGATGACACTTTTTTTCAAGGCTAGGAATGGTAATTTTCATTATTTCCACATTCTGTAACAATAAGCACGATAATATCAAATATCAATTTGTCAAAAATGGGAAATGAAGCAATTTGTACAGCCAATCACCATTGTGACTGACTTTAAACACTTTACTTTAAACCTACTCAAAACAATTTTTCATCATATCAGCAATATCCATCTGGTGATCAAGTAAAAACACAACAGCAATAATAATGATGATAATAATGATAATATGACATTATATGATTGTGATGATAATGAACAGATACTTTAATAACTTACTTGATTTGCTGTGTATAGCATTATATATGTGAAATTTTCAAATGTAAAGATTGTGCAATTAAAAATGGTAAAGCGTTTTGTAAAATATAAAACTGCATGCATGTGTGCAAGTAAGTAAGTAAGTAATGGGGGTACTGGTGATGGCAAATGCTGATAGAAATGGAGGGAATACGATCGACAATGTACAAGAAAATGATAAATACGGACGCGGATGAATTACTGAAAAATGTCATTAGGTAATGCAAAGCTGTTCATTTTACAGGGATGAAGGTCGGTGTATAACACCAGTTGATTAGTGGGCGGGCGAAAATTGACGGGTACAATCAATTTAGAAGTACCATCCTGCGCAAAGCGATCTCTGCCTTTGCCAAAAAACAGATCGTCAATGTGCGATTTCGCAGCACTGTCAACCAAGATGTCATCTGATTCGACCATCTTTTCCCGATTATTGTAAGCTCGACGAATTTCAAAAAAAGAACGCTGCATAGATGCACACTGAATATGGATAAAATTTAAATTAACCAATGATGAACAACAACAATCAAATGCTCACTTTTTCAATGACATCCAATTCATTACTGCGACAAACGAAAAAGTCTTTCGTATTCGACATACATGTAAAATAAGGATGCAAAGGAATTGGTACTATTTCTGTCAAACCATCCTCAATTTCCTCATCAGTAGACGTAGGGTGAAATTTGATATCAATGTTCAAATCGGCATAAACAGAGTCTTCAAAGTCATCGCATTCTTCAGCCTCGAAAGCCAAACGACACTCTTCAGCTTTGGTACAATGCAATGCAATTTGCATTCTCCTGGAATATGATAATTAATTAATTTTTCAATTAAAAAAATTCAATCAAACACACTTACTTGCAAGACAAGAACGGCAATTTGTTCAACTTCCAAACGTGCCCTTGAATTTGTCTCCTCTCGTTCAGAGTCAAAGTGGTCAAGTAGTATGACAGCACCGGATTCAGCGGATTTGTCGCACTTTCTTGCATGGGGAGAACGTTGAATCGTGGGGGAATTTTGTAGTTTTCTTGAGAAACCAAATCAAAACACATAGCTCTGCTCTCCGGATACTGCAAGAGAAGAGAAGAGAAGAGGCGATCATAAAAATTACAAGAAAAGCAATAAACCAATGCAAGCAACAAAAAAAACCACTAACAAATGAAATTTTGTATAAATTTTGATCGGTCAAACTTTTCAAAGCAACAGCTTCGTATTCTCTTTGATTTTTCAGTCGTTCTTCAGGATCAGTTGTATTTTGTTGCTTTTCACGAAATTTTCCATACAATTTGAACAAGCTGACAGAAATCGCATCGCCAACAATCAAATTCAACTACAAAATTTTGTAACAACATGCCAGATGCAATTTCATTGGAAAAAAATTTTTAAACTTTAAATAATTTCAAGTTTGACTTGACAACACAGCACATACTTGACGAATTAATATCTGAACCATCTTGTCGACGGTGTACATTTCGTTCGCTTGTGTAGTGCACAAATGACGCAGTTCATCTTCAAAACTGTCGCTGTCCAATTCGCATTCCAAATACCGTATGATCAACGCCATCGCCATGTTGTAAATTTCTTTCGGATTCAGCATTCTTTTTGCTGAAAAAAACCATTTAAAAAAACGGTCAAATTTTAAAGATGTTCAAATTATTTTTCTTTCTTTCATCTTTTATAAATCATATCCTCATAGTCAAACACAACCATCCCGTTCGTCCGCTTACAATTGCAGAGAAAAAATTTTTTCAATTTCGGTGTCCAAAAGAGATGCTTCAACTTTTTGTTGTTGCAATTGCAGACAAATTTGCGAGAATATTCGAACAATTTCGTCAAACGATGCGCGAACAAATTATGCAACCGGAAAAAGACATACCACGGCTGTGGCAACAGCAGAATACTGCTGGTGTCACCCTGAAAACAAAAAGCATACAAAAAACGAGTGCTTTTGATCCGGATGTTACCACCTGCACAGGAAATTGATAAGCCGCCATGTTCAAGAAACAACTCTCGTCATCGTCGTCCTCTTCGCTAGGATTGTGGACGATACTTTCCTGCGCAGCATCTTTGCTTTCGAGATCTTCGCAGGACCCTTTCATTGCTCGTTTGGCACTGGTGCCTCTTCCACGTCCCCTGCCTCGTCGACTACTCAAACTCGGCCGCAGTTTCACAGTTTTGGTATTATCTGAATGCAGAATCAATGGTAGGTAAGAGAAAGACCAAAAACAACCGCACAACTTCTGAACAACTTAGCATACCCAATTCCAAGAATTCATGATTCGAATCCGGTCCGTCATCCGGCGGTATACCCAACAACACCGGCACGACAACTTGAAGTACAAAACGAATTCGTTCCTTGTTTCGATAATTAATATCTATATACAAATTAAATGTTGAAACAAAAGAAAAAGAAAAACAGAAAAAGACCAACTTTGCAATTTTTTCACTTGTTGCATCAACAGACGGCCTGGATCGTAAATTACAATGCTACATTCTGGATATATTGTGGTAATCTGACCTCCGGCATCTTCATCGCGAATCCCTCTCTCTTTGCGCTTAATATATAAACATATATATATATATATATATATAGTAAAGAAAACATTAAAAGACAAAGTTAGTGGTCAAAGTTTTGTGGTCACTTTCGCACGAACGGCTTCGATCTCGTTGACCAGAGACCTGGTGCGCATACGGCGCAAATCCCACTGTCTGAACGTCACACCGCGCGAATCCAACGCCTTCCAATAATTCTTTTTACTCGATTCACGCCATTCGTGGCTAAGCAAGTCTCGTCTCGACCTCCATTCGGTAGCTTTTTCTTGTAATCTGAATTTTATTCACTTTTATCACTCATTCAAATTGATCAAATAATAATATAAAACAAACAAGCGTCGTTTTACCCTTCCAAAATTAAGGAAACGGCCGCGTGAGGAACCAATTTCAATCCGTTGAACAGCTCTTCATACGTACGTCCAAAAACGCTGCAACAACATATTAAAAAATAGTTTTTTTTTCAAAAAAAATATAATACAGTAATGTACCGTCTCAATGCACGAGCTGGTACGCTGATTGAGTTTGTTCCAAGGCGATCGTCAAGGCGAAAAGCTTTCATCTCTTCTTTGGTCATTCTTTCAAGTCTGTTTTGAATATCAGTCAACGCGTCAATAACCGACCGATTTATACTGATAATAGCGTCCAACTGAAAAATCAAAGACAAAAAAACACGCATCACATATTATCTGCGTGTGATATGTGCAATTAAAGTTAAATTACTGAAACTGCTCATACCTCATAACGATCATCTTCCACGTCAAAAATTGCCTCTTCAGCTGCGGTCTTCTTTATAGACATGTACAACTGCTCATCGGTCAACCCCATCGATACCACAAAGCAATCATAATTAAGCACCTGCCATACAATAAACAACTCACAAATACAATCGTACAATCATATCTTATAACAAAATCACTAACTCTGTCGGCAACAAAATTTCCACTTCTCGCTCTATTACGATATTCATCAGACAATAAATAATAAGAGCCACCTAAATACTGCAACTCCGACAACTCTAAAAATACAAGCATTCAAATAAATTTTTTTCAACATTTCAAACAATTACATTTTAAATCTACATTACAGTTCTTCATAGAACATTATATATATATATATATATATATATATATACAACTAGAAAGGAAATATTACACTTTGTGAATATTAATATATAATTTACGATAAACTAATATATGCATATAACTTCTCTAACGTTTCACTTCAAACACATCTACTAATATATCACTCATTGATAAACAGTTTAACTAAATTCCATTTTAGCAAACAGATTTCTTACTTTAACAAGCTAAATGCATTTCTTCCAAAATGACAAATTACTTTGAAAGTTAAATTTTCAATCACTCCAATTACTCTTAATGAATGAACAAAAACTTCAGTCAACGTGAATAAATAGCATCTAGCTTTTAAATCCCATCATAACAAACCACCAGGATGGCAATATTGATGATGAAATTAATAATTATACATTTATAAATTAGTTTAAGAATAAGAGACCCAAAAAAAAAACAAACAAACAAATAATGCATACCAATATCGCGAAGATTCTTCTGTTTCCATAGACTTTTATACTCTAAATTCCACTGGAACGTGTTGCTCTTTATGGCTTTCAAAGCGCGTTCGATCCATTCTCCCATAACAGTTTGACTAGAACAAAACAAAATTAGCACAGAAGAAAATTTTCATTTGAAAACCACAAGAAAATAGTCAAACAATCGACTTTGAAATGTGTATTGCAACTCACTGATATTGTGCATGCACACTTTCGAGCAAAAACGCAGCTTTCAGCTTATTTTCAGAAAGTGATTGGATAAAATGAATAAAATGACGATGCGTTTTCAGTCCATCATATATATCATTCAACTATAAAAATAAATAAATAACCAAAAAGCACAAATTTAATTTAATAATTTGACAAACTTTTTCCACAAAATCTTCTTCTGTGAGGGCACTCGTTGAACTTTCCGGTATAAAAATAGAATCAGTTTTCAGTTTCTTCTAAATCAAAAAAAAACATTAATTAACTTCAATATATAATACGTGTCATTTGCATACTTTTGGAATATTTTTCAGTGAAAAATTTATTATCTGACTTTTGGTCGATGTGCCAGGTCCAATATTCATAACAGAGGATGCTTTAGAAATGGCGCTTGTGGCGGTTTTGATGGCCGTTACGGATCTCAACGGAGTGTCCACTCTTGAATGGGTCATTGCGGCGCTAACGCAACGAGAATTTTGCAGAACAATAGAAGAAGCGGTCGGCAAAAATCGAGTAAACTCAGATAGCAAGTCTGCATCGTGGGAAAACAGTTTTGTCACTGTTTTGTACAATTTTTCCTCAAACTTCGCCCTCTCCACAGCTGACTGTATCGAAGACTGTTGGGCGCATTTCTGGTACGAATTTAAAATTTCCAGAAATTGGGAATAAATTTCCGGCTTGTTCGCATAGCGCATCTGTGATACAATCGTTACCAACAAGGCACACATTATTAAATGAAATAAAAAGTAAATAAAATCACAGAAACCTTGATTTTATTGACATAAGCCAACGCCCGATTGAATTCTTCGGCTTGATTAGCCGGCTGTTTAGCTGCCTGCATCACGCTTGAAACTACTGTCGAGTCACTGCTAACAATTTGAGGACGACTGGTCGTTGCTGCTTGACGTTCAGCAATTATATCCGACTGTTAATATTGGAAAAAAAATAACTCAATTAAAAATGATAAACAGCTAACGAAAAACAATATTTTACTTTAGAAAGAGACATCATCTGACCATTAGGCCACATAAGTAGCACATGGTTCGAACGATCGTCTAACCAAAATCCAGACGGTAACAAATCTTTCATGTTGACAATTAAATGTGGACAGTCGAGAAATAGACTCAACAGTCGCTTTACAAATGTTAGAGTGTCAATTCTAAAAATAGCTTTTTTTTAAAAAAGTATTTTTCTTTTTGATTTTTTTTTTACTTTTGCTTTCGTTGTTCTTCTAAGGTTTCCAAAAATTCCAAATAAACCGAAGGATTTGTCATAAATTGCACGCGAACCTTCTCTATATAAGCCAACACTTCCGGAGACAATACAGCGTTGCTCGAACTTGAAGCAAAACTCGGTGCCTGTACGTGTGAACCGCTGAAAAATGAAGATGGCACCAGCGGTGCAGTCGGTGGCATAAGTATATTAGACGAACTATTCAAAATATTAAAATGGATATAAAAATCACACAAAATATATAAAAATATATTCATAAATAACACAGATCGTATTATTAATAAAATATAATTTATCTACAATTAAATTTGCAATTAAAAAACAATAAAAAAAACAGAATGCAACCTAATGTATAGCATACTGTAACAAATGTTCTATTGCATTTCGAATGTTCAAACTGTCAGTAATTCTTTGATGTATTTTGAAAGATGTAAAAACAGTAACAATATTGGAATTTATTTAGAAAATAATCATCAGAAAATTCAACTCGCTATCAACATATCAAACTCTAAAACTATAACTCTTTAAACGCATGCAACGCTTAATCTGTCGTCTACTATTAAAACTGTTTCAAATAAAAATGCCAAAAATGTTAAACCATTCTAATAGTAATTTTTCAATAATAATAATAACGATAACCAAGAGTAATTTTATCGTAAACAGAACTATGCATAATAAGAAATGATCTCTCAAAAAAAATATCAATAAATTAGTAATAAAACTTAATAAATGGACAAATATGGCTTCAATTTTAAAATAAGATTACATACGTTAATGACCTTGAATGAAGTTCAAAATTTCAAAACATAAAAAATAAGAATATATTACCAAGTCGCTACGCTCGAATTCAACATCCAACGATAATTTGATGCAGGCATTTGCGATCTAACAGACGGAGTTCCTACAGATATAGTTGGCGGAAAGGTTGGTCTAGATATTGGCATTTGGCGAATTGTTGGGTGGAATGAAGGCTGATAAGCTGAACTACGGTTTGCGCTAACATAAATTGGATGCGGGATACTAAATTTCAGCAATTAAATTTTCAGACAAAAATGGAAATAACCGTGCGTTACCCAACTGACGACGAAGCTGTGGTTATGGATTGAGAATTTCTGGAAATTTGATCCATTGCAAACGTAATTTAATGGAAAACCAAAAAACAGCCACAGTATACTAAAATTTCACTACAAACATATAAAAAATCTTAATCAAAAAACATCTCTATTCAACCAATTACAAACTAAATTTAAGGTTCATGCCATTCAGCATTAAACAAAGCTCAATGAAAATTTTCAAAAACAATCATAACACTCTAGAAAATTTGTTAGACAAAACACTCTTACAGGTAAAATTATAAAACACATACTCATGAATACGGAATTCTTAATAGGGCAAATTTGCTAGTACACAGACATAAGTTAATAAAGTGTAAGCTTTTCTTATAACCTTACCAAAAAATATCACCGATCCAACACTTTTCTAGAAATAAATTGCATACTCAAAAACACCGTATTAACATGTAGATCATCAAGTTCAAATTATAGGATATCCATGTAGAATACAGTAACCTTCATAATGTGGAATAAAAAAACAAATTAATATTAAAAAATCAACTATAAATCTGTGCATCATAATTTAAGGATCAAAAACGGATTATCATTCTTAAATAAATTTTTCAGCGAACATGCAAAGCTAAAGTTTTTAATGTAAAACGAAGTGCATATATCATTCAGGAAACGTTGAAGTCAAAAATAGATGTATAAAAAATATTCCTGAACCATATAGTTAAGGTTTATTAATAAAACGCTGACTTTACTATACCCTCAAACAATATTAGTAATATCCACAGTAGGAAATATTGACAGAACGTCAATAACATTAACATACATCATAAATTTTATGATTACTATTACAAATTTTAGTATATAAAAAATACTAACAGTATCCCAAGTAATTTACTTCACTTTTCGAACAGTGTGTATTAATTGCTTTTACTTAACATTAATAAACAAATTTTCAGATTCAAACAAAACAAGCAAGAAGAAATTAAAACAATATTCAAATAAGATCACATATATGAGTTGCTTATACTTATAAAAAAAAAGAAGAATAATCGACCACCTACACAATAACACTGATTTTATTTAAGAACATCGTCAATGTAAGCTATAATTGTTTGGAGAAATTACTTTTTCATTGTAAACAGTGTTATATTTTTATACCCATTTTAATATTATTTCACTTTCATATTCTGATCATTAAGCAAAGAATGGAAAAATTTATTTTCATTAATGTACGTGTACCGAGCCGCTGCCACGAGCATGCTCATCCGTTTCTTCCGCCAGACTGTTCGCACGCTCCTCGCAATTTGTCTACGGTCCGGTATTGGCCGCCGCTTTACCCCTCCTTTCGGCCTCACGCTTTAACGATGGCATTGCGACAACAAAACAATAACAATGGGTTTATAGTTTATTCAGCAATCTAAGGCACAGACCAACGACGATATCACACGACCGCAGCCCTGTCTCACCGTTCTTACTCCTTCCTCTCGCCCTGCTACCGTACCCCGCATCCGATCTTCATGTCCAATTCTTCGTACGGTACCTTAGGATTCTTCCTCTTCGATTTCAGGAGGAAAAATTTTGTTAGCTCGGTCCATGTCCGCTGCAAACGGAATACATCAGCGACATTACAGCAAGTAAATTATAAATAAAATTTATGCAAATTATGAATAGGTTGAATAGGAAAATGTTGATTGCTCAAATTCATTAATGCTCGAGTGAATCAAAGATTCATAATATTATTAACACCTAATAATCAATAGTACGGTGACTACAGTATTTGTTGACACGACATATATATATATATATATATATATATATATCTAGGAAAACAAAGGAATAATTGAGAAGACAACGGCAATGTCAGAATGGTTACATCCAATAGTGATACTCCCAATGAAAAGCGGATGTATTCAGTTATGCGTCGACTTTTGAATGCTGATGAAATACGTCCTGCGACCTGACTTCCAGACATCGACTGCGTTTCAAGCGGTGTTTTATCACCCTCCACGCCGAACAGCATTGCACGTGGATGCTCTTCGTCTTTATAGCTTAGGCATCGCCATAAATCAGAAAGACGAATAGGGTCAGTGGCGCATGGTACAAGCTGGATCACGACGCCTCTTAGACGAAGAGTCGCGTTACGCAATGATCGAATTAGAATGCATAGGAGACGCATGGGCAGTGCGAATCTAGCGACTTAGTTCGTTCTTGTTACTGACCGATCAGAAGGCACTGATGCTAATTTTAACGATTACTCGTTGTATAGACTAGACAACGTATGCCAGCTACGCTTACGCCTCAAAATGCGGCGATATGCGTTTACAGCAAAATGGATACCCGAGAAAGAAAACACCGACAGAGACGCGTTAAGCAGATCGCCGGTCAAAGAAGCAGCGACAGTTGTTAAGCTGACAGAAGGACTAATTAGTGACGGCAAAGGTAGCACTTCTCTGCCCTATCGTTGGATGAAATGGAAATCATTGATCTTACATTGGAAAGTATTGACCCTGAAATGCGGAAAATGATCTTAGGCAGCTTTCTGAACGATGAAGATAACCTCTCAACAGCGCTACGCCCATACTGACACGTTCATGAACGGCTTGCCATTGACGAGAGGGACGGCATGATTGTCCTTGGATCGCGGGTTGTGATTCCGAAGGCATTGAGACGAGATATGCGATTTTCTTCAAACGCACCAAGAAGACAGAATGTCAGAGCACATCAAGTGGTTGATTACCACTACGCGCGTGTATTTCCATATTCTAACCCAACATAGACCATGACATTGCAAATGTTACACGCTGCGTTAGTGCGACGAGTGCGTTGGACAGCTTCCATCTCAAGCAAGAGAACTTTTCAAATTGCACGAATCGGTGAAGCGGTCATCCGAACAAGTGCATGTGGACGTTATTACTTTTACAAAGTCGCGATTTTTGGTGCTCATCGAACAGTTTAGCAGTTTGCTGCATGTTGTTCTATTGCCTAACAATCGCAACACTGCTCGTCACATCATTGACGTCACTGTGCGATTGTTTCTCACCACGTTCGGCATATCGATCAAGTTTTGGTCAGACAACAGCCCATTCTTTTTCCAGAGCCGAGTTAAGAGAATTTTGGCTAAAGTTAAATGTGGCAATCAGTACATATCATCACCGTACTATGCACAATTGAACTGGTTCAAGGAAGGAGCCATAAAGTTGATGAAGAAAATGACTGCCGATTCCTCGACATCCGAATCATTTGACGAAGACAAATTTAGCAGAAGCATTTTCCTGTACAAAAATGCCCAGGCTTTGAATCCTCAAAGCAATAAAAATGAATTGGAGAAAGGAAAACAAGTGTATTATTACAACCCACACAAACAATATCTGACATTACTGAAAATCGACGCTCATGTCTTAGTACAGCACCTGATAACCAAGAAATGGTCAACGCAGGGTGTCATGAAGCAAAGTCGGTCCAAACCGTGATTACATTATCAGAACAACGTCAGGAATGATCTGCCGGTGAAGTCAGTGTTGGATACACCCATGGAAAGGAGAAAGAAGAAGATAATAGCCCGGTATCGCAGCTTAGCAGAAGTTTACGTCAAGATTATCCTAAAAGAGCGACCCCAGGCAAGCCCGCACCGACCGCGAAGGACAACCGTGTTGGCAGTGCAACAGTGATAAACTGACTCGCATACGGAACTTGCTTTTACCCGAACCAGCATTGGGCCACGTGAACGCAGATTGCTTTCCGAAGGAGGACTTGGCGTGCATCGAAATTCACAATATTATTGACACTTAATAATCCATAGTACGGCGCAATACAGTAGTTGTTGAGATGATATGTATATATATATATATATATATATCATATATATATATATAGAAATAAGTAGACGTTTTCGACATCTTGTCCTGTCTTTTTTAGATAACATAACCATAAATGGAATGTTCATTAACTGACTAATTAATTATTTGCCACATAATAAAATACTCAAACTAATAATTGTTTTCCACGCGCAGAAAGTTCCTTGAAATAAAGTGATCATCGCCAATGAAGATGCAAACAGAGTTTTAAAGTGCAAAAAATAGTTTTCATTTAATTATTTATTTAAAATGCAGAAATGAATTTAAAATCGCAAGTTTCAATAGAACCTGCATGCAGTGCAAGAAACGTCAGTAACTGAATTGTATAAATTTCTATGGTGATTGTATTAATTCTATTCAAATGCTGTTCGCATTATTATTCGTACAACTGATGCTAGCGTTCAGGGAATGTAGATCAAGCATTTATTGACTTACTTTTTCAGATATTTATTAATCATAGTCCGCTAATTTTATGAAGAATGCTTTTATTTCTCAAAAAATAAATAAAAAAAATTTAAACAACAAAAAAAACATAAAGAAGTAGTGATTAAGTTTTGTCTTAAGGTAGCATCATTCACTATTAAAATTTTCAAGAAAACTACTAATTACAAATTGTAATGGAAAATTCAAAAAATGGACCACTTCAATAATTCATTCATATATTTTAATTGAAGTACAATAATTAAAATGATTTACAAAGAAATCAAATAAATGTGTTTATGGCAAAAGTATATTACTTATTTGAAGCAGATTGCTCGAACAGTAGAAAAATCTGTTAATTTGATTCACCGCATCATGTGAAATTTAAAAACATGAAACAATAAAAAGAATGAACACTAAGGAATACCAAGAGCAATTTCAAAAAAAGTAATTATAATAACAGAAATAGAATGCAAGCAAGGAAAATACTCAAGAAATGAACTAAAAAACAATAAACTGTTGAGTAACAAACAGGAGGCAAATTAGCTATATGGCCAAAAAACAGCGTTTGCCAGATTCATCCGGTACACTAGCATCCATTTCTATTTAAAGCTTAGTACAACTCAATTCTATTAAGTGCCAAATATCAGTCAACGAGGTTTGAGATAAAGTATTGTAAAAAGTTGCTTAATTTTCTAATCAACATCGAATAAAGATGTAGAAAATATATTATTAATCACATCCCATCCATATGAAATAAACAATTTGTTAGCATTAAAACACCAAAAGTTTAAATTTAAACAAATTTAACAAAACAATTCTTGTTTAAATTCAGAATTTTAAAGGTAGAAGTTATTAATGTGAAACTTCACATGAAATTTTTGTTTGATTTCAACAAAAGTGTCCAACATGGATGGTGTCGACGTGAACAATCTGGCCAAATCGCAAATGTTATTTGATCGTTTCAGAATTTTGAGAAAGTTGGGCAGTGGTGGATTCGGTGCAGTATATGAGGCATATGACTGCAGATTTGCCATCCGAGTGGCAATAAAAGTTGAGCTGAAGAGAAGAAATTCTTCGACCGTTAATAAAGAGGCTGAAATATTGATGAACTTGCAAGGAAATCGTCATGTATTGCAATGTCTAGGAAGTGGTGAACAAGATAATTACAATTATTTGCTGATGGAAGTAGCCGCTATTAGTGTGTCTAACTTGTTACATAGTCTTGGAGGAAGAAAATTTCCCTTAACATTGGCGGCACAGCTTGGTTGCAATTTTGTTAAAGCATTGCAAGAAGTCCACAATGCCGGCTATTTACATAGAGATGTGAAACCGAGTAACTTCGTATTGAAGAAAGTTGAAAACACCCGCCGCGTTTACATTATAGATTTTGGACTTGCTAAAGAAATAGAAAATAATAATGTAGCAGCAAAAAAGAAGAACATTGAATTTGTAGGCACTCTTAAGTATGCATCAGTAAATGTTCATAAAAGAAAACCATACGGCAGAAATGATGACTTGATGAGCATGTTTTATTCTTTCTTGGAAATTAGTTCTGGACTGCCATGGGGAGATGATGATGAAGAAGAAGTTGTAGCACTGAAAAAAATTGAAATAAAACCAAGGACGCTAATTGGTAACAAACCAGAAGCAGTTTACCAAATTTACATGAAACTTCTATCTCTTACGTATAAAGATAGCATTGATTATGCCTGGTTTATAAATAAATTTAAAAGCCTAATCACGAGTAATAGAGGGCCCGCAGATAGAACACGTACCGGCACCAGTCAATGCAGGCAGCAAAATGAAATTCCAAGAGATAATGTAATTTCTGACATGAGTGTAGATTAATTTTCTATGTCGTAATATAACTGTAATTGTGATAAAAAATATTTTATAATAAATTAATTTACAAAGTTTATTTTAATTTTGCTTTTACGCTTCATTGTACAGCACATTTTATACATCTTCATTGTGATGCCACAAAATATAGAATAATTATAACAAATATTTTAGAAAATCCTAACCACTAAAATGCGTAGATTTCACCACAAATAGTACCGCAAAAGCACAATTTCAATGAATAATGAAACTTTATAAATTTTGATAAAAACAAGCGATATAATTTTGAAATAATAAAAATATTTACAATTAATGTTACGTCATCACTATTAGAGTTACGTAATCGTAAATGGAAATATTTGAACCAATGAAATGAAAAAATATTGCAGCTAATCACAAGTGAAGAGTTTCAATCAATCAGCAATTAGATAAGGTAAGCCAATAAAACAACGGCACGAAGGTCCAATAAAATAACTTGTTCAAAATCTAGTAAGAAACGGTTGTAAAAACTGGACCCAAATTGAGAAATAATTGAAAGAACGTGGTGCTGCTTCTTTTGGAAGCAAGTGCTAGACTCGTTAGGGATAATGGCAACCGATTGCTATTCGGGATGCTGAAGCATCGCACATTTCTGCTCTACTTTGGTTAAGTAATTTTGTCATTTTTAATATTAGAATTGTTTTTTAGTTATTATTTTCTATTTTTTAAAAATTACATGTACATATTAAAAGGTTTACTAGTGATACTTTTTGAAAATAATGACTGTCTGGTGAATAAATTCTTTCTGTTCTGATCCGTCAGAATTCAATAAAGATGATGCAGTTCCTATTTAAAAAAAAGGAAATGATCTGCTAATAAAAGTAGACACAAGCAGCATTGAAGCTGTCGACTTGAGGACGAAAGTTTTGAAGATGTATAATTGGCTTTTAGTTGTAATTTTTAATTTCAAACGCATGCGTTTATCGAATTTTTGATTGCAAAAGAAAGTTGAGCAATGTCAGATTGAAGTTGATTTCTACTAACCCTTGGATGTGATGGTTCCTATACCGATTGCAGAGCGGCGCCATCAGTTCTTCAATTAAGCAGAATGATCAAGTAATTATTATTTAAACTGAATTTTTTATTGTGGCTTATAAGAAATGCCTTGCTAGCAAGTGCAGTGCTGATTTGGCATGTGTGAATTTACATTATAAAATTCCACATTTTTTTACTTTTTTTTAGTATTTATAAAACAGAATTTTTCATTTAAATATAGATTCAGTTCCTTCTCATTTTCCTCGAGCATCTGCTGAATTTACGGTTGCATGTAAAAAAGCAATAAGTTAAAAATTTGCATATCTAGCAAATTCAATGGATTTTTTATTTCTTTTATTTTTGTGTTACGAACAGTTGTCTTTTATTATACGAAACAGCGAATAACATTCAGCTTCATTGAATTAACATCAATTCCATTCCATTTGCATTTAATTCATGAATGCCCCTATTCAGATGCTTTCTGAGATACAGAAATGAGGGATGTTTGACAAATGACCCGACGGTGATATTGGTCGGCTTGCCATTTCAATACTCTCATTGATCTTTACCAGTTCATAAAGAAGTGATGTGAATTTATCATCATTTTCTCGTGTGCAAAAATTTCAATTTTTGAATAATCACTTAATAAATTGTAATACACAAATTCAAATTCAAAATTGAGAAAATTGTATCGAATAATTGTAAGCTGTGCGTAATTGTTGTGCAGCACATTTTTGTTCAAAATAGACTGTTTGCTTATTTTAAAATTTGAATTTATTGAAATAAATAATTTACAATCACTGAAGATGCTCTGTTTGACTTTGAAAGCTTTTATATATGCCTACATCAGTAAATAAATAAATAAATATATATCAGAATTGGGGAGAGTGGAACAGAGAGAGAGAAAGAGGGGCAGTTAGAAAAAATTATGATTTTTTCGAAACAAAAGATGTATCCAGTTTGATTTGAAGGAACATATCATACTGTACAATGAAGCGCAAAAGCAAAATTAAAATGAACTTTGTAAATTAATTTATTATAAAATATTTTTTATCACAATTACAGTTATATTACGACATAGAAAATTAATCTACACTCATGTCAGAAATTACATTATCTCTTGGAATTTCATTTTGCTGCCTGCATTGACTGGTGCCGGTACGTGTTCTATCTGCGGGCCCTCTATTACTCGTGATTAGGCTTTTAAATTTATTTATAAACCAGGCATAATCAATGCTATCTTTATACGTAAGAGATAGAAGTTTCATGTAAATTTGGTAAACTGCTTCTGGTTTGTTACCAATTAGCGTCCTTGGTTTTATTTCAATTTTTTTCAGTGCTACAACTTCTTCTTCATCATCATCTCCCCATGGCAGTCCAGAACTAATTTCCAAGAAAGAATAAAACATGCTCATCAAGTCATCATTTCTGCCGTATGGTTTTCTTTTATGAACATTTACTGATGCATACTTNAGAGTGCCTACAAATTCAATGTTCTTCTTTTTTGCTGCTACATTATTATTTTCTATTTCTTTAGCAAGTCCAAAATCTATAATGTAAACGCGGCGGGTGTTTTCAACTTTCTTCAATACGAAGTTACTCGGTTTCACATCTCTATGTAAATAGCCGGCATTGTGGACTTCTTGCAATGCTTTAACAAAATTGCAACCAAGCTGTGCCGCCAATGTTAAGGGAAATTTTCTTCCTCCAAGACTATGTAACAAGTTAGACACACTAATAGCGGCTACTTCCATCAGCAAATAATTGTAATTATCTTGTTCACCACTTCCTAGACATTGCAATACATGACGATTTCCTTGCAAGTTCATCAATATTTCAGCCTCTTTATTAACGGTCGAAGAATTTCTTCTCTTCAGCTCAACTTTTATTGCCACTCGGATGGCAAATCTGCAGTCATATGCCTCATATACTGCACCGAATCCACCACTGCCCAACTTTCTCAAAATTCTGAAACGATCAAATAACATTTGCGATTTGGCCAGATTGTTCACGTCGACACCATCCATGTTGGACACTTTTGTTGAAATCAAACAAAAATTTCATGTGAAGTTTCACATTAATAACTTCTACCTTTAAAATTCTGAATTTAAACAAGAATTGTTTTGTTAAATTTGTTTAAATTTAAACTTTTGGTGTTTTAATGCTAACAAATTGTTTATTTCATATGGATGGGATGTGATTAATAATATATTTTCTACATCTTTATTCGATGTTGATTAGAAAATTAAGCAACTTTTTACAATACTTTATCTCAAACCTCGTTGACTGATATTTGGCACTTAATAGAATTGAGTTGTACTAAGCTTTAAATAGAAATGGATGCTAGTGTACCGGATGAATCTGGCAAACGCTGTTTTTTGGCCATATAGCTAATTTGCCTCCTGTTTGTTACTCAACAGTTTATTGTTTTTTAGTTCATTTCTTGAGTATTTTCCTTGCTTGCATTCTATTTCTGTTATTATAATTACTTTTTTTGAAATTGCTCTTGGTATTCCTTAGTGTTCATTCTTTTTATTGTTTCATGTTTTTAAATTTCACATGATGCGGTGAATCAAATTAACAGATTTTTCTACTGTTCGAGCAATCTGCTTCAAATAAGTAATATACTTTTGCCATAAACACATTTATTTGATTTCTTTGTAAATCATTTTAATTATTGTACTTCAATTAAAATATATGAATGAATTATTGAAGTGGTCCATTTTTTGAATTTTCCATTACAATTTGTAATTAGTAGTTTTCTTGAAAATTTTAATAGTGAATGATGCTACCTTAAGACAAAACTTAATCACTACTTCTTTATGTTTTTTTTGTTGTTTAAATTTTTTTTATTTATTTTTTGAGAAATAAAAGCATTCTTCATAAAATTAGCGGACTATGATTAATAAATATCTGAAAAAGTAAGTCAATAAATGCTTGATCTACATTCCCTGAACGCTAGCATCAGTTGTACGAATAATAATGCGAACAGCATTTGAATAGAATTAATACAATCACCATAGAAATTTATACAATTCAGTTACTGACGTTTCTTGCACTGCATGCAGGTTCTATTGAAACTTGCGATTTTAAATTCATTTCTGCATTTTAAATAAATAATTAAATGAAAACTATTTTTTGCACTTTAAAACTCTGTTTGCATCTTCATTGGCGATGATCACTTTATTTCAAGGAACTTTCTGCGCGTGGAAAACAATTATTAGTTTGAGTATTTTATTATGTGGCAAATAATTAATTAGTCAGTTAATGAACATTCCATTTATGGTTATGTTATCTAAAAAAGACAGGACAAGATGTCGAAAACGTCTACTTATTTCTATATATATATATATGATATATATATATATATATATATACATATCATCTCAACAACTACTGTATTGCGCCGTACTATGGATTATTAAGTGTCAATAATATTGTGAATTTCGATGCACGCCAAGTCCTCCTTCGGAAAGCAATCTGCGTTCACGTGGCCCAATGCTGGTTCGGGTAAAAGCAAGTTCCGTATGCGAGTCAGTTTATCACTGTTGCACTGCCAACACGGTTGTCCTTCGCGGTCGGTGCGGGCTTGCCTGGGGTCGCTCTTTTAGGATAATCTTGACGTAAACTTCTGCTAAGCTGCGATACCGGGCTATTATCTTCTTCTTTCTCCTTTCCATGGGTGTATCCAACACTGACTTCACCGGCAGATCATTCCTGACGTTGTTCTGATAATGTAATCACGGTTTGGACCGACTTTGCTTCATGACACCCTGCGTTGACCATTTCTTGGTTATCAGGTGCTGTACTAAGACATGAGCGTCGATTTTCAGTAATGTCAGATATTGTTTGTGTGGGTTGTAATAATACACTTGTTTTCCTTTCTCCAATTCATTTTTATTGCTTTGAAGATTCAAAGTCTGGGCATTTTTGTACAGGAAAATGCTTCTGCTGAATTTGTCTTCGTCAAATGATTCGGATGTCGAGGAATTGGCAGTCATTTTCTTCATCAACTTTATGGCTCCTTCCTTGAACCAGTTCAATTGTGCATAGTACGGTGATGATATGTACTGATTGCCACATTTAACTTTAGCCAAAATTCTCTTAAGTCGGCTCTGGAAAAAGAATGGGCTGTGGTCTGACCAAAACTTGATCGATATGCCGAACGTAGTGAGAAACAATCGCACAGTGACGTCAATGATGTGACGAGCAGTGTTGCGATTGTTAGGCAATAGAACAACATGCAGCAAACTGCTAAACTGTTCAATGAGCACCAAAAATCGCGACTTTGTAAAAGTAATAACGTCCACATGCACTTGTTCGGATGACCGCTTCACCGATTCGTGCAATTTGAAAAGTTCTCTTGCTTGAGATGGAAGCTGTCCAACGCACTCGTCGCACTAACGCAGCGTGTAACATTTGCAATGTCATGGTCTATGTTGGGTTAGAATATGGAAATACACGCGCGTAGTGGTAATCAACCACTTGATGTGCTCTGACATTCTGTCTTCTTGGTGCGTTTGAAGAAAATCGCATATCTCGTCTCAATGCCTTCGGAATCACAACCCGCGATCCAAGGACAATCATGCCGTCCCTCTCGTCAATGGCAAGCCGTTCATGAACGTGTCAGTATGGGCGTAGCGCTGTTGAGAGGTTATCTTCATCGTTCAGAAAGCTGCCTAAGATCATTTTCCGCATTTCAGGGTCAATACTTTCCAATGTAAGATCAATGATTTCCATTTCATCCAACGATAGGGCAGAGAAGTGCTACCTTTGCCGTCACTAATTAGTCCTTCTGTCAGCTTAACAACTGTCGCTGCTTCTTTGACCGGCGATCTGCTTAACGCGTCTCTGTCGGTGTTTTCTTTCTCGGGTATCCATTTTGCTGTAAACGCATATCGCCGCATTTTGAGGCGTAAGCGTAGCTGGCATACGTTGTCTAGTCTATACAACGAGTAATCGTTAAAATTAGCATCAGTGCCTTCTGATCGGTCAGTAACAAGAACGAACTAAGTCGCTAGATTCGCACTGCCCATGCGTCTCCTATGCATTCTAATTCGATCATTGCGTAACGCGACTCTTCGTCTAAGAGGCGTCGTGATCCAGCTTGTACCATGCGCCACTGACCCTATTCGTCTTTCTGATTTATGGCGATGCCTAAGCTATAAAGACGAAGAGCATCCACGTGCAATGCTGTTCGGCGTGGAGGGTGATAAAACACCGCTTGAAACGCAGTCGATGTCTGGAAGTCAGGTCGCAGGACGTATTTCATCAGCATTCAAAAGTCGACGCATAACTGAATACATCCGCTTTTCATTGGGAGTATCACTATTGGATGTAACCATTCTGACATTGCCGTTGTCTTCTCAATTATTCCTTTGTTTTCCTAGATATATATATATATATATATATATATATATGTCGTGTCAACAAATACTGTAGTCACCGTACTATTGATTATTAGGTGTTAATAATATTATGAATCTTTGATTCACTCGAGCATTAATGAATTTGAGCAATCAACATTTTCCTATTCAACCTATTCATAATTTGCATAAATTTTATTTATAATTTACTTGCTGTAATGTCGCTGATGTATTCCGTTTGCAGCGGACATGGACCGAGCTAACAAAATTTTTCCTCCTGAAATCGAAGAGGAAGAATCCTAAGGTACCGTACGAAGAATTGGACATGAAGATCGGATGCGGGGTACGGTAGCAGGGCGAGAGGAAGGAGTAAGAACGGTGAGACAGGGCTGCGGTCGTGTGATACAATAAGTGTAAATACAACAATAAGGTGGAGGTAGACCCGCCTATTGTGGCGGCGAATCCGTTACAATCCCTTGAATTAAAGTACACAAATCCGTAAAATTAACACTTAAGCAATCTTTCATTTTACTGTGTTAATATTTGTTATCATAGTGCTATGTATTATTTTAGTTATTTAATTTTAAGTTTGTTATTTGAAATTTATATTCCAAAAATTTTGAAAATATTTTACAAATTTAATGTTTATTACTGTAGTAAAACTTTACAATCATCATACTGTAATTCATATTTGAACTTGTTGTTTGATGAAACGTTCTATTTATTTTAATGAGTTTTAAATGGATAGAGCTAAGAAAGGTAAATGTAAGTTACTGTACAAATGCTTCTCCAGAATTCATTTATATTCTCTTAATTTTAATTTGAGATGGAAGTAAAGCGCAGGTTCTGCAGCATATTCACGAACACTGTATTCCACAA
The DNA here is from genome assembly GCA_001447645.1 of Trichinella pseudospiralis. NCBI lineage: Eukaryota > Metazoa > Nematoda > Enoplea > Trichinellida > Trichinellidae > Trichinella > Trichinella pseudospiralis. The sequence goes on from JYDV01000032.1 coordinate 303,581, forward strand.
ACGGACCTGTTATTACAAGAGGCATGTTTCTACAGGAAAAAGCTTTTGTCTGAATATGAGCAGGTTATGGCAAAAGTTTATAATGATAGAATTCAATTATTGGTAGGGCAGAAACTGTAGAAATGCATTTATGAATATACCTCAGTATTTTTTTCAGACGAAACCTCAAACCATTTTGCAAACGCAGGCGTTGAAAAATGTTCAAACTATTAAAGGTCAAATGATGCAATTGGAAACAAATTACTCAGTAAGACACCTATAGTTACGTTTGTTTACAATTTAATTATGGCGTAACGCGATTTTTATTATAGGATGAAATGATAATGAAAGCAAAGGAACAAATTGCGGAAGCTAGCAGAGCGAAAGATTTGGTCAACCGTTTTCGTCTCTATGAAAAGAAAACATTAAATGAAGAAATACTATAAATCTGAATTTCCAAATGCATTGTTTTATATAGAACAAATTTGAATTTTTTGTGAACAGTCTCGTGTTGATATATTTGTATCTATTTCAGTTGTTTCATTTTTGTTGAAAACTATAATGTTTTATCAAATAATAAAAATGTTAATCAATTTCGGATAATTTAGTTTCATACATTACATGTTAAGATATAATTATTTGAAAACGTTTAATTAACTGATTGAATAAATTTATTTTTTGCTGTAAGTTGCGTGTTTATATTATTAATGGATAAAATATGGGTTGTATTATATCAAGTACTAAAACATAAAAAACCAATTTTTTATGTATGAAATTTTGAAGTATAACAATGAAATCTGTAGTGTTAGTGAGTTTGTAGTTTTCTTTTTCATTATGAAAAAAAATTTGCAACCGACTAACACCTAGTTGACCAGTTGGCAGAAGGTTAGTTCAACAGTCCAACATCATCCAACAAGCATGGGTTGAAAAATGATGGCATTTGACTTAGGCACAAATAAAACTGATAACCATAAAGTAAACTGAAACTTAGTAGATGCTGACTAGACTGCGAGATAGGTCAATAAAAGGTGCAGTTCAATAAATAAGCACTATCAATATGGCCGATGGACTGTATAGGCTGTAAATAATAAGTATATAAGTAAGTTGCCTGTGTAATGCGCGAATTGTACTGAACAATGTAGTTCAAAAGCAACTATCAACTGGAGAGATGTTCTAATCAGTAAAGCATGATGACATAAAATCTAAGATAAAAAAAACTCTCCCGTAATAAAAAACAATCAAGGGTCGATTGCTGCATGAAATGATCTACGACAGTATTACATGTAATTCTGCGATACGGTAGTTGTGCTAGTTCGTGGCTCTGCCGACGAAGCATGAATATAAATATCGTCATCAAGTAATAGGTGTGAAGTGTTGCTGCGTATGGTCAACATGTTGCAGTACTAACGTGCACAATACTTTTTATACTTTTGAGATAAATTTTAAAATCTTCAATTAATTTTTTATTCTTTAAATTTAATTGGTTTCTATTTGAAAACTGTAATTTCGCATCAACTTATCAAAATTAAAATAAATCCAGAATAACTTATTTTCATGTATTATATGTTAAATTTTAATACTTGTGAAAATTTAAATTAATTTACTGAAATAATTCTAATTTATTTCTTGCCACAAGTTGTTTATTCAAAGTTTAATGAACAAAATATGGGTTGCATTATATAAATAAATAAAAATACATAATAGATACATAAATAATTTTTAAAGTATTTGTTTTTCAAGTACAGTAATAAAATTTTCTAAATGAAAATACATTAGTTGTAAATGAAAAGCAATTTAAAAGACGATGTGGCAAGTCGCTTGCCGATGTTCATTGGAGTAGTTGGTAGGTCTTCAGTTCAAGAATTTTCACTATCCTCACCAGCATGAGTTGGAATTTCTAAACAATGGGATATTTTATCTATTTTTTCGCAAAATTGTGCGCCTCCAATTTTTAAAGTCTTGATTCTTTGTTCTATGAGAACCTTATTTATCTTTACGGTTTACAGTATTCCTGCAACTGATTTTTTTATTTAAAAAATGTCCAAGACATTTAATGTCGTTTCTGCATCAGAAAAGGCCATCAAATTATTGCAAAATTCCACCCGAATTAATTTATCGAATATTCGGGACAATCCAGGGGCGAGGACTCAAGTAGGCAATTTTTTGTTGCTGAATGGGGTGATCATTGGTTTTCAAAATACTTTATTTTTATAATAATTTTTGGAAGTCGATGATTTTCTAAGTGAATTTGGTTATTTTTTTGAGTGTACTGAATTTTTAAATGTAAATTGTTTTTTTTTTCTAATCAGTTTATTTGTATTTCTTTATCTTCTCACAGAACTAGAGTTTTTATTTTGCTGTATTGCATCTCTCCCAGAATACTTTTTACATTATTGATTAAATACAGTTTACATTAACTTGTTCTAATGTTTTGCGTTATTTGGACGCGCAAATCATTTTTTTTGTTTTATGGTACTGGTTTGATTAGGCGAAATAAATGAAATTATTGGAAACTAAAGGTTGTTGATTTGTTGATATTACTTTTTATTTCAGTTTTAATATTAATTGTTTTATTTCATTTTATTTTATACAATATAAGTTATAAAATTGATTCACTGCGTCAACACTAGGGTCGACGGGTTCTCTCTAAGCATAATAAAGCAGGACAATCTCATAAAGAATTGCAGAGTGCTGCAAAGCCACCTTTAGGATGGATATATGGCGATTTTTATCGTCCTTGGCATCGAATTTGGAGTGGTGAACCATACAACAAAGACATTCAGTATGCTTTGCATTTTATTTTTGTCAGATTTACCGATTATTTATTGTGTTGAGCATTTAGTCTCAGGAGGGAATATCCACCTTTAAGTTTGCTTGAGCTACAGCGGCTGATTGACTTAGGTTGGATAGACACTAGTCTACCAATTGATTTAACAACGTTGTGCAATACAAGATTGTACAGGTGTGATCCGTCTTTACGTCAGTTTGGTGTTAATTTAACAGAAGAGGTACTGCATTAGGTGGAATGAATACATATTTAGCATTGAAAAGTATTTCTTTAGGGAGCTGATGATTTCAAAGCTCGAGTAAATATTGAAGTGCAGTGGACGAATGAAGTTGCTATTGCTGCAGTAGAAAGGAATGGTGGCATTATTACTATGGCATATTTTGATCCACTTTCTTTGGAAGCTCTAACTGACCCGATCCGATTTTTCCAACAAGGTGTACCGATTCCAAAACGAGCTTATCCTCCGTTTGGCCTTATGAAACATTACATGGGTATTATAATTATAAAAGTGATTTTGTTTGCTCTGAAAACTTTATTTTTTAGATCCTAAAAATAGAGGATATCTTGCTGATCCTGAAAAGATTAAGGAAGCGCGCATAGAAACTATGCAAAAATATGGATTTACATTAGAAACGGATGTGGAAATGGATTCCGAATTTGCTATTCAAAAGACTCCTTTACAGATATTTTATGGTTTACATCCAGGCTGGGTTATCAACTTAACTGACGAAAGCATCCTGAAACCAAAAGACTGTGATTTAGTTCATTATTATTCTTCTTAAACTGATAGTTTTGCATTCTTATATATAATATTTGGTAAAATAAAGCAGCAGTCCATATTACATTTGATAGATTAACTTGTTTTTTTAATGTACTGTTTTATCGTTTCACGCTAATGCACGTGCTTATCCAGTAGAACTAAAATTCAAAGCAGTTCAAACAGTTGCCTTAGCAGAATGAATAGTCCGCGCAGCTCGTGAATTATGCATTACAAGGCCCCTGAGATACGAATAAGCGTATAAATATAAATAAATTATAATAACCGTTTATTAAAATAATTAATAACCGTTTTTCTTTGCGTGGAAAAAATGGTACAAGGCTTCCCGCAATGATATTTTTCGAAGGTGAACAGTTTTCAGTGATCGAATGTGTGGCATTAACTTTATTGTGTAGAATGAAAACTGCCTCAATTAACAGTTTTTGTGAACGACATAGTTTCGGCGACTGCCAGTTAAGGCAGTACAAATTTTGCATTTTTTATAAAGGAATGGAAAGATCAATGCTTTATCATTGTTCTCTCAAAATCAACCTTCTTCACATATCATATCGTACATAATTCGCGCAATTTATACTTAATCTGTTATATAATAGTAACAACAATATATCTTTTATTGCGGAAATGATATTTTAAAAACATTTCATAATGCAACATATAGATGCGATGAAATTTATTTGTTTTCCTGCATTTTTATTTATCATGAATTTATCTTGAATTGATTTTTATATATAACAAAAATAATGGATAAATATTTTTATAAAAAGCATAATTACTAATGTTTTCACACGTGTTTACACTTATTAAATAAATAAAAGGAAATAATTTATAAAGTATTACTTTTAATCTATTTTTTCTGTTTACAATTTATTTATATTTGAACTTTGATAAATGTGTACTGTAGATCAATTAAATTATATTTTGCTAAAGATATAATTTTTAAAATAATTTTTAGTGGTTTAAGACGAATATTTAATTTTATTTTAAACATATATACATATATTTAAGTTACGTAATTTATTGAATTTATTTCACTAAATGATGCAACAACAAACCTATCATTAGGTTTCATGAAATACAGTATGACATCTGTTTACTTGTTTTATTTGTGCGAAGATCATGGTGGTCGATTTCTGGTTATTATCGTTTGTCGTTAGCTTTTATTCGTCGGATGTTTTCTTTCCAAGCTTATACTCTGCATCCGATAATTGTTTATTGTTCAATATATTTTTGTTTGATATTATTCATGGCATTTTTGCTTACGCTATATGTTTAGTTGTACCGTTGAAGTGGCACTTTCCTGTATTTGCTTTTCAAATATAGGAAAGCTGTCAGTTTTGTCGTTTACTGTTTTACATTTGACAAGCTGATCAAGCAGTCAACAGCCGCGTGTTATCACATTTAATTAGCAATACGGTTTTGATTTGTTTGCGTTTCATTTTAGCGTGACAATTGATTGTGCTATAGGATGAGCCAAGCTGAGCGTAGGCTGTTGAGAGATTTTAAAAGGTGAGTTTTACTTGTAAATTTTATATTTACATTAGTGTTTTTCATACCTTATTTTGTAAATATTTGAACGTTGAATAAAGCGTTGATGCAATTTTTAGCATAAAGTAGTTTGATTAAATTTATTTTTTTTTCTTCTAGACTGTCAACTCAGTCTGTTTATGGTTTAAGCGCATCGCCCTCCCCGAAGTCCATTTTTGACTGGGAAGCGATTGTATTCGGGTATGTAATGGAATATGCATTACATTAACAGTATATTTTTAACTTAAATTTAGTCCTCCGGGTACACCTTATGAGGATGGGACATTCAAGTTGGAGTTGAAGTTCACTGAGGACTATCCCAATCGACCACCCCAAGTTAGGTTTGTCAGCCGTATTTTTCATCCGAATGGTGAGAGTGATGTTAAAAGAATTTTTCTTGCAATGATAACAGACTGTGTTGTAGTGTACAGTGATGGGATTGTCTGCATGGATATTTTGCAGAATCGTTGGTCGCCAACTTATGACGTGTTGGCTATATTGACATGCATTCAAGTAAATTTTAAAGGTGTTATGTTGAATTTCATTTTCTCACTTTTTCTTGAGAAAGTGATGAAGAAAATGCATTGTTGTTTTTAATTTATGAATGTTTTGTTCTTTTTTTAGTCGCTGTTGAATGAACCGAATCCGCATTCACCGGCGAACCCTGTTGCAGCTAACTTATTTCAGACCAATTTTACAGAATACGCACATCGGGTTCGCATTGAAGTGGAGAGTTTGTGGCTCAGTTCAGAGCATTTTCAAAGATTGGCAGGTAATAAAGGTGAGTTAATAAAAAATATATATGAAAGCAGTTTTTTAATTAGAAGTAGGGTTGTTAGAAAATCCGGGTGGAGATCAGCAAACTTCACAAACGGAAAATGGTGGTGATAATGCGGGCAGAAATGTTGATGCAGATGCGTGAAAGTAGATAATGCCGATGATTCAGCGAATCCTGATAATTAGAAAGATTGATGGCATTTATATATGAAAACTTGGTGAATTAAATAAAATGAACTAGGGTGATTGTATGACTAATTGTTTTGCTTATTTTCAGTGATAGCTACTAAAAAAATGGCAGATTCATCTCAGTAATATTCAGCAACAGAACTTAAAAAATTATAAATAATTAAAGAAGAGAATATATTTTTTTATATACTCAGTGAACTCTGAAAAATTATTGTAAAATTCATAACGTCATTCTCAGCACGGTCGCCGGCGCATGTTTGGTTGTTCGTGCTGATTGATGCTTGGTGATTTTTGCTTTACCGAAACATCAGAAACTTAACGAAGCAACACTACACCCAACCAAAGAGGCTGCCTCAGCAAGAAAGCTAATACATTTTAAGTGAATGATAAAAACTAACGCATATCATAACTAACTGTAAATATCCGTTTTTTATGTTTAAGTGCAATTTATAGGTGCATTATCTTGAAACGATACATGTTATATTTCATATAATAGCACATGCTGTAGCATTTATAAAGCTTTGCAATAATTTTCAAATAACTACACGATTATCATTAATTGTTTTAACTATAAAAATTTTTATTTATTTTTGCTACAATTTTTGATGAAACAACTATTAAATTTCAAAGTTAGTTCATAAGCAACTGTGAGTTAATGTTAATAATAAATGTGCAGTAAAGCATAATTTTTGCTGAATAGAGAGAGAGAGAGAGAGAAATTTCAAAAAATTGAGACGGCAATAGATTTGTAACGCAAATGAAACTTCTAATGCAATTATGATAATAAACATTACTTAATCAATGAGCAGTATGCTGATGGATCAATAAAATAAAGCAGAAAAGTTGTATGCGTGGACAAAATTTCATTCAATATTGTAACGGATTAAAGTAGGTGTAACTTTTCAAGAATGTATTTAAATTTTAGTCATTTACTGAACATATATATCCAATAAAACACAAACATTTTGATTTTAACAACCTCAATTCGCATAACACACCCACAACAGGTAAACAAATTAGAACAAAATAATTGATGTCTTATTGCTAAAACAACTTTATTCATTACTTAATTTAATGTGCTTTTGCATTAAACAAGTTTGAGATTTTCGACTTGTATTTTTCTTAAAGGATCTTAAAGGTTAAAAGTGTAATTCAAGAAAATGAAAGGAAAATTAATATTACGCGTTGCCGCGGAGTGCAGTCAGATTAGAACAAACGAATGGCACAAAGTGCTCTACCGCACACTGTCTGCTTCGAAACTTTTGAACGCCCTATCTGCTTGATTCATCCCGCATTTTATTATTCATTATAATTTATTTTTAGCATTATTCTTGGCCATTTAGAGTTGAGATCTAGTGCACGCTTGGCTTATACTGTCTGTCTGTTATGGAAATTAATGATGTCGCCTCAAATCACCATGCCGGTTTATTTAATTGACCGAAGAAGCTTATAATTGCTAACCGCTGAAGGTTACAAGTTGAAAGTTGTTTATAACCTCACTTTAGCATTTGTTTAATTTTAAAAAAAATTCAGAACAAATTTCAAATTTCCGGGTGAGTCATATTTTTCTTCGATGCCCGCTGACCGATTGAATCTGTTTTTGCGCCAACTTTGCCATCTGTCCAAATCAATTTTGAATTTTGAAATTATTCAACGTCGGTTGAATTTGTTTGCCATTTTTTATTGTTCTTTTTTTCTTGTTTTCAAATCAGCACTGTGAAAATCTTGTTTTTTGCATATATTTATTTTTTCAGAATACTAAAAAATCAAGTGCAACTACTAATAATAATACAGTATTTTTTGATTTGCAAGTTTTACGTACATTTACTCTCACTCAATTTGCACCAGCTATATGAATGTACGACTACTGGCGTCTTCAATTATTAGTAGAAATAAAGGCAATGGAAATTTGCATGCGAGTTCAAATTTATTTGCTTTATTAGCTTTATTTGGAATAACTGTAGAGTGATGGCGTGTGGTGACTGCGGATTGGCGTTTTCACTGCTAAACCAGAAAACCATCAAAATCAATTTGTTTTTTCTTTCTTTTATTATTATTTCTCAACAATTACTCATCATTTTTCAACATATCACAAACAGAAGATTGATCTCAACGATATGAAGGCTCCTGTTTTTGTAAGTTGCGTTTTTTTTTTTATTTTGAGCGTATTTCCTGGAAAATATAGTTTTCAATAGATGTCCAATTTACAAAATTATTATATAACTGAACGACATATAAAGGCGAACAGATACAGAATCTGCAATTTATTCAAATTCTGCGTGTTGCCAATCTGTTATAGTGTTCAATAATTATAGTGGTCAGCTGTAGATTAGATACTATGCAAGTACGATGTTTTAATATTTGAAATCAGCAGTTATGTAATTTGATTTTTTAATTTTACATTTCCAACATGACGTTGCTATTCATTTTCTCAAGTAATGTTCAGCGTTTACATTTAGCCTTTACTCGTAAATTAGGTCAAACACGTTACATGCGCCTCATTTGTCTATTATGCAAATTGTTTCGTCTGAAAATTATCTTCTCAACAATATTGTGCTTTCTTATTTAATTAACGTGGCTAATAGTGGTGTGGTATAATTAATTTTCACCCATTTCATTAATTTTTTTTCATAGCAATTTATTATTAAAGCAATTTATGTTATCATTATCGTTATCACTGTTATTATTGCATTTATTAACTTAAAACATTACTTAATATTTTTTAATTAATGAGACCAGTTAAATAAAAGAAATAATTGCCATAAATTAATATTATACGTAGCTTTGGGCGTTGCATAATTTTATGACTTGCATATTTTATATAAATTCTTCTTCATTCATTTTGATCTATGCAAATTAAAAATGGGCGTTGTCTCATCAGAATGTATTAAATTGTGACATGTAACGAAGAATAAATAGTTAACGAAAATAATGAGAAGAGAAGAACAAGTGTTAAAATGGTTTTACAAAACCTTAAATAAATAATCACGTTGAATTTTCAAATAAATCATGTTCCAGCAACTTCATAATTTTACTTCAATTATTTTACATTTAATGTAAATTGTTACTTACAATATTAGTAAATCATTACCAATTTCATCTACCTTTGCAGTAATTTTGCCTTGAAGTACAGTAATGTGCAACCATAATATTTTAAAATGTTTAATTCAATAAAACATGCTAAGCACTTCATCCACAGTCATTCTTTGGAAGGTTTCCAACTGAACATGAACTTTCAAATGTATTTCCAGCAGTTTGACGTTTATTTTCAGCATTTATCAAAGCTAAAAGCATTGCAAACACGTGAATTATAATATATTACACAACATATGCATCACAATTATACAAAATCATGATATATCAATTGTTTTTAAACAGTAACAGACTAGTGTGTGACAGTGTTTTTAAACAGTTTTACCTGTCAGTATTAAACCAATGGTTAATGTCACGATCATGGTGATGTTACCGGCTAAAACCGAAAATTGTTGCAGTATTTGACCAACGGACAGTGTTAAAATGACACCAAAAACCTTGAAAAGTATTATTTTAATACATTTATCATTTAATTTTGTAAGCGCAGTTTTGTACTTGAGCTGATCCATTCATTATTCCGGAAGTAATACCTTCTGATATGGGATAAGTTATTTCAGCAGCATATTCCAAGCCAAGTGGCAAATAACCCGTCATGGAAAATCTTCAAAATAGCCAAAGAATGTTTTAAATATTGACTTTGTGTTTTGAAACTTCTATTACCCTAATATTGAAGCGGCTAAAAATACAATTTCGATGGAACCTTTTTCAATGCATACCGTATAAATGATCATGCCAAGCAAAGATGCTGCATAGGTAATCGTTAAAATAAATCTAAAGAAATATTAATAATGCAAATTGAATATATATATATATATATACAGTGGAACTCGGTTATAACGATGGGCTTGGGGAACAGAGATTTCGATCGTTTTAGCCGAGTTTGCATACATATACTTAGTTTATTGATAGATTTATGGTTAAGTTTATTTCTATCGCAATAGCCGAGACATCGTTATAACCGAGTTCCACTGTATAATGAAATAAATATGTGCACTGTATTACTTGAACATTTTAGTCCTATCAAGCCACCATCCGCAAAGCACAGATCCCAATAAGCCGGTCAAAACGATAAGTAAACCGACAATTCCGATATTTTTTTCTTCATTCTGTCTATGGTGTTAAGAATGCAAATTTGATAGAAAGAAAACGTTCATTTACGCATACGGGAAAATAAGGCAACAGCGTCTGATTGAGCAAAGTTGATACTGCATAAAAGGCACCAACGTTGAGCCCTAAAATCAAAACATACTGCTTATTGAATAAAAGATAGCAATAATAAATTAACTGTTTAAGACATATAAAAATTTTAACATAAATAGGATTAAAATTCTCTTGGGCTAAAACTACTGCACAAAATTTTCAACAAACAGTATTTTAATTTTAAATTGCAGGATTCATTCGAAATTCAGAAAAAGTAAATTTGAACTACATTTTTAAAAATATGAAATATATTTATAACTTGATAAAATTATTAAACTTTGCAAAAGCAAAACGTTAATACCGTATGTGAACGCTAGCTGTACAAATGATGCTTGCTTTGCCAAAGAATATACAGACTGCTTGAACTGCCCTTTTGTATATGTCGAGTTATTGATAAGTGACTGCGCAATGCTCGGAGGAAGTGGAGGACGTTCTGATACACCTAATAATAAATGCAACAATGAATGCTCATAACAAATTCAGTAAAGTTCAGAGCATATCTATATGTGATTAAAAGCATACGAATAAAATATAAATAATTATTACCTAACAGGACAGCTAAAAATACAGCAGAAGTGAGAGTGGCTGTCAAAAAATAAAGCTTACGCAGGCCATAAGTAATGTCTTGTTCAACTGCTGAGCTGTGCACAAACAATGTGGGAATCCAAAAGCCTAAAGCTATTCCAACCTAAAAGAATTTCTCATAAAAAATGATCTTTGCTTATTAAATATAAGAAATAAAACTCTTCTAAAACGCAGTTAAACATGCACTTGCAGTGGTCATAGATGACTGTTTTCTTCTTAAAATTCATTACTGAAATGAACTTAATAAATTGTTAAATAATGAAAAATCAATCAGTAAGTTGTATTGAGAGAAGCAGCATCTTTTAATGTTTCGACAAATAAATCACTTTTAAAATATTACACTCATGAAGTAAACTAAACTTTTCAAAACTATTTTAACATCTCAATGATGTGAATACTTTGAATTTGAAAATATATGCATATGCATATGAAAATATGTATATGCAAAGATAATGTTGATTACCGCAAAAGATACATGTCAAAACGTTCAGGATGGCAATATATGCATTTAAATGCACAAATCAACATTATTCATTGCACTTTTCAATAAAAGGTCACTTTATTATAACAAGAAATTAAAAGACAAGAAATCACAAAAGAATATTCATGCATTAAATCTAAAAATATTGCAAAACTTCCACAATTGTAAATTGAATTAGCTCATCATAAAATCAAATTAGAAAAAGCTATAAATGTGCACTGTTTTCCACCGTTCCTTGATGCTATTTATGTTCATGCTATTAAAATTCCCAACAACCGCAAGTTCAAAAAAATTAATTACAAATATAGCTTTTTTATTTTCTGCAGACAAGTTATTATTATATTAAATAGTTTTGTGAGATATTGTGGGATTTTGTTGCTGAGCAACATTTGCAGCAAACTGAAAATAGGATTACCAACGTTCAGAGGATTATTTTCAGACATTAAATTTCCAAAGTTGGATCAATTTTTGTTGTTGCGGTTTTCGCATTTTACTTTGCAGTACCTGAATTTGAAAGACGAATACAAATCATAGTTTCTAAGCGAGCTTAATACGCAATGTCTGTCCGTATAAATTTAGCAATCGATTCTCAAACAGCTATAACTCTTCTTCTACTTTGCCTATAATGGATCATCTAAACCAAATGGGCGAAAAACTGCTTTGATCAATATGCTGAATGCATGCTAGTACTCTGCTCCAAGCGCCACACGCCGTTCTTTACAGAAGTATGAATCCGACAACAATTAATCGAAACACTGATTAAGCATGAACATTCCTTCAATAGTTTAATTATTTCAACGCCAACAAGCAACATATCATACGGAGAGTTATAACTTGTATGTTTAACAAATTGTTTTTTTTAAATGACAAGCAAACTGGAAACAAGTTTAATTTTTTTAGGTATTACAAAAATAGAAACGACTAAATTAAACTGAAAAAAACAAGCTGTTTATAAATAGAACATACTCGATAATAAAACAATGCTATTTTGAAAATCGAATTAAATAATTAAATTCAATCATAAATCATTAATGCATCCATTAATATTATTACCTCACGAAGAGCTTATGGAAATTAAAAAGCATTTCGTATTAATTATTTATGCGTTATATTTATGGACGCTTATTGAAAGGACAAGTGGTGTTTTCATTTTTTGTTGTAAACATTCAGTTTGATTATGATTCAGCAACTAAATTTCCAGTTTAAACTTCAAATTAGAACCCATTTTTGAAAAACCATAAAATCTGTGAATTAAATTACAATGAGTTTAACTTTTTAAACGAAAGTAACTGTCAAAGGTAAGAAAGGAAAAACAGATCTACAAAAGTAAAACAGACGAAACAGTAAAGTTCACATTAAATTACACTTTCAAGATTAAGAAGGGAAAACTTTGCAAAGACACTTCAGTGGAGAGAATTCAACAAAATTCATCGCTGCTCTTAAAAAAAAGCAAAAATTAAATATCATAAAAAATTCCACGACTACCCAGTAAAATAAAACCTTATTCAAGAGCAATATGCTTTGCTTGATCGATCAGTTCAGAAGATTTTCACCATTGTTGTCGATTTCGGTTTTCTTCACCCAAACGATAGCCAAGATTGCATCTTATTTCAATTTGCAAAAATAATTACGTGTTTTATGCTTTAATCAATGAAAGGTTACACAATGGAGTAACGTTAATCTTTGTCAATAATAATGCTTTCCTTTCCTGCATCATCTAAATCTATTTTATATGTCAGATGTAAAATACATTTACAAAACAAGCGCCACTGGTGAAATTTGAGCAAAGCTAACGTTTATTCAAAGAGGTGTTTATTCAATTTTATCTGTGCATAATTTTCAGTAGGTTTTATTTGATTTTTGATCAAATAAAACGCGAAATAACTTTTTTCCATGCTATTAATTTAAGTCCTCGAATAAAGCTGCTTCAAGTCTTACTTTCAATGTAAAATTGTAAATAGCTGATGAGAAATCATTTGGCAGTAGATAGAGATGTTAGTAGTAGATGTTTCTTAAATCTGTTTACTGAAACGAACTATTAGAGGGCAGTTGAAATTCTGTTATGATTTATTACAATTATCAATTAGGAGAATTTTCATAAACAGAAATGAATTGCTATTTCTAGGTAGATGTAATAAATGCTGAAAACGCTTTTTCATTATCAACTACTCAACATCTGGATTAGAAACTAGTAACTGTTTCAGCTTAAGCTTAGATAAAGTTGTCGTGTATTGTCAGTTTGAAAAAGAACACAAAACAGAATATTGAAAACTGCTTTCAACATGATTTGCACTGCAATAAAGCACATCATCGGTTCATCTGTTGCAACAGAAGCAAAATTGCAACAACAATTATTTATTGCAGCAAGCATTATTTAACTAAGAGAACTAAGAGCTATTCAATGATGAAAAATGCTTTTCTTTTTATAATATCAACTTTTAACAGGAATATAAATGAATATATAGAATTGTATTTCAAAGCAAATGCAAACATTCACAACAATAATATGCAAACTGAAAGTGATTAATAGCATACTTTTTCAATTGTGTTGATGCTGTAATAAGGACGGAAACCAATTTTTTTTGAAATGCAACTGCAGAAAGCTGCGCACAACTGAAAACAAAACTGAACGTTGATGAGAAAAACTTCATTGACGATTGGTGCAAGTTTCATTTATTATATGCGTCCTCGTTAGCTGCTCCAAGCATGATCGATTACTAACAAAAATTCCTTGTGCGTATAATCTGAATCTGCATGCAAAATCCCCGAACCAGTAATCAGCAACTATGTGAACAAACTGCAGTTTTTATATTTATATTGAGAAAAACAACTTAAAAGTTTAATGAAATATTTATTTCATGTCATGCCTATTTTGGAGAACGTGTGGAACAATGGGTGACGTCAGCTTCACCTGAACACGTTTGAAGCGAAGCTTTCAATGCTGGTCAGCTTTTCACAGTTGACTTGTGTGTCTGATTGACAACAGCGTGCAATTTTTCCTTCAAAATTTATTTTCCTGCAGAATAAGTTTCAAAATAACAAGCAAATATTCTGTGATACATCATTGTTGTTCCTATTAATTTTAACGCAAGCAACAATAAGCAATTAGCTCTAAAAGTGTACAAGTAATTGACTCAGGGCTTACTAATCATTTTAAAGTGCACACAGCTCTTTCTATCATGTTCATCAGCTTGCTGAAACACAAAGATGGTCGTTTCTATTTCTAATTTTTAAATATAATCCACAAATAAGGATGCTACCAAAATTATGCATTCAAAAAGCGCGTTAAATTAAAGCAAATGTGCAATTTATATTTACTCAAAATGACAATTTGAAATTTAGAAAATGAATGAATAAATTACATTTAACAACATGTTTTTTTGTTCAAAAAAATATTTGCAAAACGATTCGATCAAATAAAATGTCAGGTAAGCAAATACATCCCTTCGCATGTTTTCAGTAAAGCAGTGAACTTTCAAATAATAAAGTATTCAAAAAAATTACAATACTATGTCTTTCAACATTTTAATTGTATTTCGTTGATCATATTAACCAAGTGAAATGTCAAAGACAAACGCTAACCATAGAGTATGGCAGTAGTTATTGCATAACAATTACATTATGCTATGCTATTCTTATTATTATCATGACGCCATCAATTTGCTATCTAACAACGATATCTTCTTCTTTTTGCTGCTTATGTTTAATGTTGTACTTATAACACAATTTGAAATTTTCCATCAGTCTTGGTAACATTAGCCGTGTAATATATTTGTTTTTTAAAAAGAATACACTACATTTTAAAGATGGGATAGCTCAGATGCATTCATAAAATAATATCAGCAAACATTTTTACAGAAAATCTATATTGGGTTAGTATTAGCTGACATTCGATACAAATCATGCAGTAAGATACTTGTAAAAGAAATAGAACAAAACCACAAGGATTTTTTTAAAAAACATTCATATTTAATGCTTATCACATGAACATCATTTGTATTTTTATTATGGCTATTATTATCTGCTGAATTGTTGTATTAATGAAATTGATTTATAAAAATTCTTTGTTTGACATTTAAACATATTTAAAAGCAAAACATGTTTTTACGCAAGTTTGGCAGCATAAGCAGTATGGCAGATCTAGGAAAACCATACTATAAATAAAACAAGTAAAAAAGCCTTCCTCTAATTCCTGAAAGTGTAGAAGCGATTGATTCTATTAGTTGCAAATTTATATAAATGAAATGAAAATGCATTTCAGCAATGAAATTTCATAAACTTTTATATCAATAAACGCCGGAAACAAAATAATGATTAATTACTTAAATGTGAATTGACATTTCTTATTATTAATTAGCAATTTGCTCATGTAGAACAATTTTCTGTTCATCTTGACAACTAAATATATAAAGTTATGCATTGTTGGAATGTTGTTTTGAATGACAGCGATTTTTAAATTAGATAAACCGTGAAGTACTATTAAAAGATAAGCACAAAAAAGCGCATATTGTTTGAATATTTTTATCAAAAATTTTTCTTATGATTTTATAAAGGTTAAAATTATTTGAGCAGAGTGAGTGAATTTGAGCAGATATTTATCATACCTGATTGCCGAAGACTCCTATCGCGGTAGCTGTAGAAACTTCGTTATGGCCAAACCAGACGGCAGCTAATTTCGGCGGAACGCAGAGTATAAATATCTGAGATGATCCAACTATTGTTTGACCAAGAAATGAAATAGCGAAACGCGTCGGAGCAGCTGATGTGCACTTAATCCAAGAGCCTAGACAATTTCCAAAAGAGCCTAAAATAAGCACCAAACGTAAGCCGTAGCGATCCATCACCCAAGTAGCCGGTAGAATGAGAGGAATGTAAGCTATCATGTAAATAAGTGAAGTCCAGTCGACGGCAGTGTAAGAGACATCATAATAATTGACGATCACATTTCCAACTGTGGCATATTGGATCCATTGGAACGAATTGGACATAGACAGCATGCAAAATATTGTCAACACAATCCATCTGCGCTTATACAAGCATGGTTGTACAGGAGGGGATTGTTCTTTCATTGTTAATGTTTGCTTTTTCAATTCTATATCGCCTTGCAATTTTTCAGCAGAATCTTGCAGAGGTGTTTCACACTGCTCTTCCCAGGGTGCATGCAGTTTGGCTTCGCTCATCTGCCCACTGCTAGTCAACTGGTCGTTTGAACCGCTGTAAAAAATTGCATATAAAAAACAAACAATAAAAAAACAATAAAAATGAACGCTTCAGTTGTTTGTTGTAAAACCTGGGACTGGAACAACATGCGCGCCAGCTGTTGCTGGCACGAACTAGCTTAGTCGGTTAACTAACTTGTTAGCTATATATATATTTTGCGATTCTTTACGAAAAGAAGCAAGCTTATTTATGCTAGCCGAAGAATATCGATCAACGATAAAAGCAGAAAACTTGCGACAGCGCATCACTGTCAGCACAGCTTGCTTCTACCGCTTTCTTAAAAATTTCCTTGCACATGCCCAAGTTGCCCAGTAGAGTTATGTTACCTGTATGGTAGTATCACGCCTACAATGTTGAAAAGTTAACCAGTTGCGCATACCGGCCAGTATGCAGCAATTGCTGCTGGTTAATAGCGCCACCTATTGTTTAAATTTATAACTACCAAGTGAGATTCAGCGTTCAGAGATGCTGATAAGATGCTGTTTTCCATTTTTAGTAAGAAAACTTGTCTTTTTCTTAATCTTCTGTTTTATCAACCGTTCTCACGTTAACAGCTTGAGCAAATTATCATAACTTGATTATTTGAAGATGAAAAATTAATTATGCTTAACTTAATGAAACATAAAACATGGCGTTTTTATTTTTCAAAATGTATCTTACATATATATATATATCACGAAAAATTTTCTTCTCCAATTTCTTGTCAAACAGAGCCAAAAGCATTTCAAAGAAGCACAGAAAGACTAACTAGAATGATAAACGACTGACTAATAGTTAAATATATGTCCATGCACACATATTATATATCTCCGCTTTAGTTTAATAATTACTCATTAGCGATGTTTTGCAGTCGTCTTGAGAAGCACAATCTGACGTTTAAATGTTTCAAAAATAACCATTTCATTTGTGAAGAAGCTTCGTTTATTCATTTTGCAAGAACTTTGCGCAAATGCATTTTTAAGATAAGATAATTTTATAGCAGTGGTGAGCACTAGCCGACTGATGATTTCGTCTCAATTAATTGGGCTTTTAACTTTGAAGAATGTCGTATATATATATATATCTACATACACGTTATTTTCCAACAAGAATGCTTTTTATTTTGACCATGAACTAGAAAACCTGTTACATAAAGAAGATAATATCTTTGGTGTTTAATAGCGAAACGTGATTTCATAATTTTATACAATTGCTCGTAATTGATAAGAATGCAACGTAGTTAAAGTAAATAAATTAGAAGGCAAAGTTTAATAATTGATTTTTAAAAGCTTTCTTGGCTTTCTACAGGTTTGACGTCACATATGAAACTTTTTCACAAAAAAGAGCTTCCGTTACGTGCACGCAAAAAAGAGTCAGCAACATTGACAACTGTATTTATTTTAGCAAAAGTAGCACGCACGGCAGAAGAATTATTCTATTTATTCGAACAATAGACTGCATGCGAAATATTGTTCATGAAAAATTATTAATACTGTAAAATGCAATTTTGAGAAAATTTCCATTAAAATGTAACAAGATGAGACTGGAAAATCAAAAATGGTATATACGTTAGAAATAGATTTCAAAATAGAACTAACTGGTCTCTCTTTTCCCTTTTTTTTCTTTTTCTATTGATCGCAGATCTCAACTCAAATGCATTTGGATGTTCCTTGCCATAATGGAGCAGTAACAAAACAGAATTTATTATATGCAAAAATTTTTTCAAGTTAATCCACGCAAATATTATGAAAATGCTGTATAATCAAAAGCACGATAGTAATAAATTTAAATAAACAAATATACTTACCGTTCAACTCGCCTTGAACGAAATACCACACGAAGATTTGGAAACGTTGCGGAATTTATCATCATCTTCAAAGTAAATACCAGCATAATACATTGATTGCGTAAAAAGATACTTTTATTGTTCAATTTTTTGGTAATCAGCATGCATTAAAATTAAGCATATTCATACATTATAAAAATGCATATTCAGTTTTCCTATATAAATAATATAGTATGTTAAGGCAATTAATGTTTATAGATTTAACTGAAGAGCTTTAATTCTGAACAGAAACAAGAAATATAACATATGCCAATATGCCAATGATAAATTCAATTCAACGCTTTGTTTCAGGAAAAAATTTTTTTAACCAAAGTTCATTTTCATTATTTTTTAATGTAACTTACAAGGAAATAATTTAAATTAGATACGACATTTTGATAAAGAGTGAAACTGCAATTAATCATTTTTAATCACTGTGGAAAAAATAAATGTTATAAACTAACTTACCATAATGTTTGACACTGTGAATAATAGAATGGCCTGTTGAACATAAGGCTAGTCAAATTGTTGCTTTAAGGAAAATCTTAAAATTTTGAAATTGAATTATAACACTGTGCGCATTCTTCAAATGTGCAATACCTTTAGTTTGTTTTCCTTATGTGTATAATTATCATGTTTCAGGAACGTTCTTGATTTTCTCGATAATAACGTACTATTTGGAGATTTTCACAATTTTTCAGTCGATAGATAAATTGTAAAGCATTTCATGGTGTTTTTATAAAGCTAAACAGCGACGCACAAAAAATGTCGCAGAACAACATTAATATTGAGCATGAGATGATTATCAGTACTTTAATAAAAAATTTTAATTACCATTTAAAACTAGTATTCGTTCATGTTATTTATTTAAGCATAACTTAAAGAAAAAGATAGCTACTTGAAAATTTTTACTAAATGGTTGTTATGAGAAATATCAATACAGGATTCATTTGTAAATTGCATATTTTCAATATCAGAGTTGATTTCTCAAAATTGTATTCGTTGAATTTTGGAAACATTTTTGCCAATTATTTGTGAATAATCATATTCAAATAATTTGTATTTTCCAGGTCAAATTTACTAAATTTTGACTTGATCATAAAGCGGAAAACTCAACTTGAAAGTTATAATCATTGCACTTTTTCCACATTTATGAAGTTTGCATCGTTATCTTTCAAATCATAACAAACAATTTAATATCAATAGCAGGATGATTCCCCACGCAACTGTAAATACACAGTTTTTATTTATTCATTTATTATTGCATGATTGTAACTGCATGATTAAATTCATTAAATTAAAATCCGATTTGTACAGTCTGAAAAATTGTGCTTCATACAGAATAGAACAAGTTTCACAGCACGAATAGCCACATTTAAAAATTTGAAAAAATATTTCAATATGTAATTGCAAATTGCACCATCGTAGTCATTTTTATATCAATATGACGCAAATGAATGAAATGCAAAAGATGCCAAACTGAATTCATTGACCTTTTTTTCCATTCAAATGACCAGTGTCCAGTTGACCAACTTGATGTCAATAACCTTAATCAGTGCTAAAACTATGAAATTATATTTAAAGT
The DNA here is from genome assembly GCA_001447645.1 of Trichinella pseudospiralis. Classification (NCBI taxonomy): domain Eukaryota; kingdom Metazoa; phylum Nematoda; class Enoplea; order Trichinellida; family Trichinellidae; genus Trichinella; species Trichinella pseudospiralis. The sequence continues at coordinate 323,584 of JYDV01000032.1, forward strand.
TTTTCAGTCAATGAATATTACTTATCGTCGCGGTGTTCAAAATGAGACCAAAGCTTCAATCTTCAGACAACAGTTCAGAAGTACATAAATTTGCCATTTTTGGACAGATTCTCAACGTCTTAGCATTGATATTTTTGGGAGTATTTTTATCCGCTTTCAATGTTCGCTTGCAAGATAGGAAAGGTGATGTGGCAAATCGAGTGGAATTACTATTGGTGAGTAATTTCAATAAAAAAATAATTTGCTAATTACTTTATTATTAGAAATTATCTGATGGAATCTGGAGTGATGTAAAAGATTTACAACAGAGTAGAATACAGAAAAGAAGCTTCATAACGGTTGATAAAGATACTCAGTGCACAGGTGTGTGTGTTTCTGATTTCAAGTCCAGTAATTTAGCTTTGTGATTTACATTAGGATGTGCAACAATGAACTGTCTTCCTGGGCCACCTGGGCCCCAAGGATTTCCTGGTAAGTTATATTTCAAATCAGTAATAGAAATATTCAATTTCTATTATTTTTTGTCAGGCCAAGATGGTCGGCCAGGAATAAATGGCCAACCTGGAAAGCCAGGAGTAAACGGCCTTGATGTGCCAGGAGAACAAGCAGTCAGATATCCGTGTCAAATATGCCCTGCTGGTCCGAAAGGTTTTCCAGGAGAAACGGTACGTCCTCAAGGCACATTATCTCATTAATTCAATCTACATATTTTTATTCATTTTATTGCACTGGACTGGAAAACACTATGCTATTTCATTGACGCAGTATATATTTAGGGTAATGAAGGAATTCCTGGACCTCCAGGAATTCGAGGACCTCCGGGACAACCTGGTAAACCTGGAATTCAAGGTTCACCTGGAATTAGCGGTCCTCGTGGAGCTAAAGGTCCGAAAGGAGTTCAGGGTGCTAAAGGTTTGCCAGGAGATGATGTATGTTTCATTCTAGTTTTAAAATACATTTTATAATTATGATTTATAATTAGGTTGTGGGTGGTAGAGGAGAAAAGGGTCCAGTTGGACCAAGTGGACCTTGTGGACCTCGAGGTTATCCAGGACGTCCAGGAATACCATATATGAAGCCAGGTATGTTTATTTACAGCAATCTTTTTTTGTAAGTAAAATTTGCTTTTGTTGCAGGATTACCAGGTGATCAAGGAGCACGTGGTCCGAAGGGTCATCCAGGAAAACGAGGTGAGCTTGGTGAAATGGGAGAGAGGGGCCCACCAGGAGAAGCAGGTGATAATGCAGGAGATTGTCCAATGAGTTGCCAATCTTTGCCAGTTGTTGACGACAAAGAAGCCAAGCCCCAAGTTAGAGCTCTTTTCACATTAAGACCTCCAATGATCGGTGGCTACGGCTGAACTGATTTCCTCTATTGTTATTGTTTTTTCATTAAATATTACTGCATGCTATGATATTCAAAAATATTAAAGTGCAAAGGAAATAAAATTTATTTAGTTATGTTAAATTTATATGGCAAAGCGTCTTAAAATTATTTCATTTTCATCTGTTTAGGACCTTCTATACCAAAATCTTTTGCCTAAATGTAAGAGATATAAATTATCTATAAAGCTGAAAAAGATCTTACCTTTCTTCCAAGAGATTTCAACGTCACACAGACTGAAAATAAATCTCGGGATTCAAACAGATCAATAGTTTGAAAAGTCTCTTGGTCAGGCACACCAAAATCACGACATGCTTGTACAAATTGATGTATGTTTTCCATATTGGCAAAATTTGTCTTGGATTGGTTGATCTTTTTTATTTTGCCTGGTGAGATGGCATTTATCAAACTAAATGATTCGTTTGCATTATTAGTTAACGCAAAGCTCAGTGTTGACGCACTTGCATAGTATAGTTCCATCTCGCAAAGTTTTTGCAAAACTGTCATAATCACCATCAGTCGGGAACTCTGTTTTGGTAATTTGTTTAATCCACTCTAGCAAATGTTTCCCTTCTTCAGAATTGAATTTTCCTGCTTGCTAACAAACCACAGTGCAACGTCGTAAACAAAATTTATGATATACGTGAAATTGATATGAATGCTTAAATTTGATTATTAAATAAAATTTACTTTGCTAAGTTTAAAAAAACAAGATAAAGATGGATTTATTTCGATTGAGTAAATAACTGCTTTAGCAGAAGCAGTTTTCCTTTATCTTTATACAATTTATAAGGTAATAAAGCTTATTCAATGGAAAATTAACTTCAGAGTGAAAATTGTGAATAAATACACTGCGTTTAACGTTTGTTATTTTTAAAAGCTAGTAATAAAAGAAAATTTTGGTTATGAAATTAAAATTAAATAATACAATCGAAAAGTGGTTTTATAATTATTTATTTGTTTACCTTGTCTAAGACAGCTTGTCCTAATCCATATCCTCTCGGCCTTCTTGACATGTTTGTAAGCTTTTATTAATGAATATGTTCGACAAACTTTGGTTGCTAAACTGTTTCGATTGATTTATATAAAAGCACCAGTGGGTGATACAAATGAAAAGCTAGCTGTTCTACAAATGAAAAGCATCCGTGTGAGTGATCATTCAACTAGCCAGAACTTTATTGGCCAGTTAAATAAATAACGGGCCGGTTCCTTTCAGACCGATTTGCAAATAGTAACAAATAGTAGATAAAACAACCCTGCGCAAGATAAAAATTTAGCAAATTGTCAATCCAGTTACAACAATTTATTTAGTAAATAAATAAACAGCAGAAAGAACAAAATCTGTTAGCATAGGGTATTTTTTTCAATGAATAGAAAAAGATTTTTTTTACTGTAGCTTTTTTCATTGTTAAAAGTGTTCAAAGCAGAGGGAGGCATTATTTAAACTACGTGCAAACAAAGTTGCTTTCGTCAAAGGACAAATTGTAGCACTGGAAGACACGTCTCAAAGCTGGATTACACAGTGATGGCTCCTGATCAGATTTCAGAATAAGTTTGCTACTCCTGTATAAATTGCATCAATTAAAAAAATTTTTTTTTTAATTATTATTCTGAAACGTGCCTACTCAATCAAGCTAAATCACAAATTAAAATCTTACTGACAAGCACGGCACATTATTAACATTGTTAATTTATCTTGAAAAATATCGTCAACAAATCAAAGCATGAAATGCTGGATGAAAATGTTATTTAACATTTTAATTTAAGCTTTTAAATTGTTTCCAAAAGGCGCCGTTTTTATTGAAATATTATTAAATTTGATTCTGAATTCTTTCTATGATCAAATACAGGTATTTTCAATGCATTAGCATTTTAGTGAAGTTATTTAAGCTGCTATATGTTATTTTGAACAAGTTTATTTAGATGGAAATGACATAGAATATATTATAAATAATAATGAAATTAATCCATGTATAAATAGATGCAATACGATATAGTTGCTATTTTATCAAAATTAGAAACTGGAAGAAAACTGATAAGCAAAAGAGATGGCATTTTGCATTGAATTTGCATTTAATGTTGTGTGCTGCATGTTGTGCAATGCATGCAAACAAGAAAAGCACTCATTTACAGTGATGAAATGATTGTGGTCGAATTAAATGGTGAAAAGATCTGTTCTAATTTTTATTAGCATAGGAATTCATGTTCAGTTTATTTATACATTTGATAGTGTTTTTTTAGATTTTTAATTTTTTAATTTAATTAGTGAATTTTTTATAAAACCCTGAAAGTAATGCTATGAGAATATTTGGCAATTATAAAAATCTTGATCACAGCTTGTTGATTGAATAATGAAAAAAAAAAATTTTTTTTCAAAAAAAAAAAAAGCTTTTTAAAATTTTTATTTCATTGCATAAAATAAGCCATATTTTGTTGAAAAACTTTAAAATTTTTTCAGCTTTAAAATATTTTTGTTTAAATTAAATAACTTTAAACTACTGTTACTCAACTCTAAACTTGCAAAATAATTTTCATTGCATTTTGTTCTATCTCTTCCAATGGACAGTGATCAAATCGCGCGTATTAAACCTGGAAGCGTTCTGTTCAACCGCTTTGAAGTGATCAGAAAATTAGGTGCTGGCAGTTTCGGTGCTGTTTTTGAAGTAATTGATGGCGAGCGTGGATCCCGAGTAGCAATAAAATTGGAAATAAAGAAAAACGGAGGAGATGAGAAAGGTGAAACCTTTTTTAAGGAAGTTGAAATACTGGAAGCAATGCAAGGTGTCGACCATTTTTTGCAGTATTTCGGACAAGGCAAGCACCGCAATTGCCATTATATTATAATGGAGGCTGCCAGTAAAAGTGTGGCAAGCCTGTTGCAGCATTCTCCGAGGGGCAAATTTTCTCTGTCAACTTCAGCATATTTTGCCTATAATTTTGTTGAAGCACTGAAAGAGTTTCACAAAGCCGGATTTTTGCATCGAGACGTGAAGCCTGGAAACTTCATTATCAAAAGAATTGAAGACACATTAAATATATATCTAATTGATTTTGGATCTGTGAAGCCCATTGAAAATTACTGTGGAACGTCCCAGTCTCAAAATCCAGTTCCATTCGTCGGTACTCTCAACTACGCATCCCCAAACGTCCACCGTGGTAGGCCTTATGGATGTATAGATGATATGTTTAGTGTATTTTATAGCTTTTTAAAAATTAACACTGGTACTCTTCCGTGGAGTGGACATCTCAAAAAAGCTCTTGTTGAAAAAAAAGTTTACATTCAATCTGCGGAACTGATTGGTTGCAAGCCTAGGAGTGTATATCAGATTTATGATAAACTGTGTTCTCTTACTTGTGATGATGTGATTGACTATGAATGGTTTATTGATAAATTCAAAAGCTTGATAACCTCTGATCAGTCGCCGCTAAGTGAAATTTTTGAATGTTTGGCTGACTGATAATATTGATATGAAAATTTTTTCTAAAATATGTAGTTTTGTTTTTGAAGATAATTTATTATTACTTTTCTCTTTTTATACTTATCATCTTTTGAAATGAAAATTTTACCTTTATTTTACTATTTTTACCTACTGATGTCATCTGTTCAACATTGTATATTATTTTTCATTTAATAATCTAATGTTTAGCAATTAATTCTTTTGGAATTGAATTTTATCATATTTTTTGATAATTTATTTTGTTTTGCTAATTATTTCAAATAAATTATAAAAAAATTGTCTTGAAAAATACTGATGGTTATTCATCATTAACGCAGACTTTTGCTGACATATTCCAACTAAAGTATCAAAATTTTATTAATTAAATAAATAAAAACAAAACTAAAATATTATTTTTATTTTTTCAGCATAAATTTGCTGACTGTGATAAATTTCTTCTCATGTACTATTTGTAATTCTGTTCGGTTCAATTCAATGTTATTTTATTATGATTGAAATAAATGTGAATTACGATTCACCTTTTGCAAAACTTATAAATTAAAAAAAAATTAACAAATATTTTTCAACAAGAAATTTTGAGTTTGCTTATTTATGTGCAAGTAAGTAATAGCAACAATTTAGTCATTTTGAAAAAAATTATTGTTATAATATTATAAAATAAAATATGCTTTTCATAAGTAAATTATTACGTAATGCACAAATGTCATGTTTTTCTTTTCAATACAAATGAGAATACTACCAGTAGAGGAGGGATCAGTTAACAAAGAAATAGCGTTATGAATGATCACTACGTTATTGTTGCACTAAGCAGTTATTTCGTAATTTAAAATGTTTTTTTTGATAACAGAGTAAAAATAATTTTAAAATTTTGAAAAGAAACTAAATTCAATGAATTACTCAAACAATTCAACGTGGGTATTTATGGCACGTATTCTTTGAATAACTTACTGTAGTTCTGAATAAGTACTTGATTTTGTTTAATTCATTTGATAGTTCTGTAGGTGTGTATTTCTCGCAGATGCCAACGGCCTTTTTGTCAACTTCTTTACACTTGATTGTCCAAAGATGTGTGATGGCAGTGTTGAACTGGTTTCGCGGAAATTTTTCTCTGCTTCTCTTCATGTTGTTTTGTTGTTTTCTTTTTTTCTCTTTGAATTTCCATCAACATCTACAGCGTGTTGTGCATCGCAGTTGTTGAGCATCGTTCGCGACAGAACTGCTATGAATGTGATCGTTTATTAATTTGATTTTTAGGTTTTATTTTTCGTTGGGTCACTGAACAGCCATAATAATATTTTTTCAGCCAAAATGGAAAAGGTGGTAAATATTTTTCCACTCAACTTGCCTGTTGCTGTGCTTGTAATGTGGTTGTTGTTTCAGGCAGGCGATGCATCACTTTGTAGTCCAAAAGTTGGCAATGTCGCCAGTCTGGTGCGTCGTATAAGCTCTGAATTGAAATCCAAAAGCAACGCACCCAGTGATCACTGTCGCAAAAGTAATTTGTCATTATTTTCAACACTGCAACGCGCATAAATAATTAATAGTTGGAATTTTGCTGAAGGTGGTTAATTTTAAGTTTTGGAGTTTGTTTGCAGTTGTGCGTTGTTGGTTGGAAAAAGCCACCATTAGCTTGTTGTTTTCGCTTCTGAAGCATCAATCGATGCTTGCCCAGTCATCGTTGATTGTCACATGAACGCCCACCTTAGTTCTTGTCCAGTTCGGTTGCTTGTCTTCAGTTTCTTTCCTTTTTCTTCTTCATATCGCGTCCATATGCACGTTGATTTTTTTCTTTTTGTCTGTCTTTTTTGCCGGATAGGTTTCATGCTTGCTAATTAGGTGAACTTTGTGAAAAGCACTTTGGAGCAGCAGTTGGGCGGAAAGTGATCAGCTGTTGTCGTATTTTGGACGCGCGGCTGTCCACTTGTGCGCCATAATTTACTCTTATGCTTCGGTCGATAGAAAATTGACAGGCAGTAATTTTTCTTCGTTCATTGTGTTTTTAAGAGAAAACTTTGCTGATTCATCCTGCTTTATGGTTTTCCAAATAATTATGCACACCAGCTTGCTTACGCATCTGACTGTTCAATTTGCTTTTACTTTGTTCAATAGTTTTAGTTAATTTTTTTTTTCATGAAAACGATTTCACTTGTCTCAACATTCGAAAGCCACTGCACTGATCAATATGTTGTTAATATTGTTGTAAACCGTTACAGAAAAAATTAAGCTTATTTATTCTTTTTTAAGTATAGCATTTTTGATTGAATCAAAAAAAAGTCACATTTTACATATTTACGAAAGTTATCAATTATCTGTTAATGTAATTACGTTGAATCTTTAGAAGTTTTGTTTTCAATGCAATTGCTTTTCTGTTCACAAGGCATCAAGCAAATTAGATTCTATAAATAGCAGCGGCAGAAGTAGTTGCAATTTAAGCTTAGAGATAGATGTTGAATGAGATGGATTAGAATGGGAAAATTTGCACTTTGCATATTTTTCTTTTCATCTTCGATGAAAGCATTTCCTCTTGGCGATGTTGTAAGTTTCATTTAAAGAAACGATATTCATTGTTCAGCAGCGACTTTGTGTTGCAAATTGAATTACTTCCTGTCCAGATGCTGGTGATATTCTGATCGCCTCCTTGATGAAACATCATCAATGAGGTGTTGCATGGTATACTGTATATTTTAATGACCTACAAGGTGAACTCTCGTCTGACCCGTCCGTTGTTTCGAGACTGTGCAGTGTATCAGCCGCGACCGTTTGACCCTCAGTAGTTTGATGGAAAATTGTTATCAACTGTTATATCTGTTATTTAAAATATTTTCAGAAATGGCTGGCATTTGTGAAAATTTGATAAATATTTTTTGTACAAATAAGTTGAAAATTTAATTGCTCAACTAAGAAATATTTACAAGTTGCTTGTTCTGACACGATGATCCGAGTAGGAATTGTTCGTATTTAGTATTAGTTTGTGTAGTAAGAATATTTAAATTTCTTCCATTTGCTTCTCTATTCATCGTTGTCATTCAATTTAGTTTACACTTACTCAGCAATCGACGTAAATTTCTTTGTTTTTTTTCATTATAATTTTTTGCTGAAACGAATAGGGATGTATTATTATGCATTAGTTTGAAACATGCATTGCAATTGCAACTGCTCAGCATGTATTATTATTCTTTTTTCTTTTTAAAAATTGAATTTCTTTTCTGTTATCGTAATTCATTTTATTTATTGTTAAGAAAAATTTTCATTTTTGAATTGTAACTTTGGATTGATTTTCCATCACTTGTCAAGCACATATCTTTTCTTTAAATGTATAAATACTTTTTCTTCCATTGAAATTTTATCATATTTTTGCATTTCTTTGTCAGATAATTGTTGTCGTTATGCGTGTGAAAATTGCATTCCCCATCGGCAAACTTGTTGATATTTTTGCATCTTTTTTCTAACTCATACATAAAAGTGTGTTGTTCCATTATTATTATTATTATTATTATTATTATTAGTTGTAATAGTATTGAAGATGATTGTTTGTGTAGAGTTGAAATTTTTTCTTTACATATATATATATATATATATATATGTGTGTGTGTAATATTTTTGAACAAGTCTGTTGAATTGTTGAAAGCTAACTTTGATACTGGTTTTCTGTTTAATTTGAAATGTCACAAAGCGTTGCAAGTGTGAAGAAGTTTGAGTTCAACAGACGTTGTTGACAAAATAGCCACCATAATAATAAATAAATAAATAAATAAATAATGGTGATGTGCAGGGCAGTGCGACGGAGTGTTTGTGCATGTTGTTTGTCGTTTGCTGTAGTTGTTAACCTTTGCCAAATTTGATCTCTAAAAAATTTTTTTCAATTCCAATACAGTATATTGATGATTGTTTGTAGGTGTGAGTGATTTTCGTGGTCGTCGTCTTCGTGTTGTTCAAAGTTATACTCCGGTCAACGAGGACGAACTTCGCTTGGAAGTGAACGATTTGGTCGAGATGATCGGTGACGAAGAGGACGGCTGGTACAAAGCCAGGCTGAACGGCAAAACTGGCATGGTGCCGGCTAGTCACGTCAAACCGTTGGATGTGCTCAGCTCGCAGATCAGGCACCACGATCACAGCATTGACCATTCGAATCTTGCTTCGGATTCATGTAAATTTTTTTTTAATTTAAATTAATTAAACAGTAATATAATATAATATAATATAATATTTGCGAATGGTCGAAATTTGTAAATTGAATTCCTCTTGCAGCTGACACTTCAGTGTCGGAAATTCAACCGAAAAAGATTCACGGGGTCGGTTTTGGTAACATTTTTGCCGCCAACGATGGCAAGTTCGGCTTGAAGTCGACAAAATATGTCGCTGGAATGGCCGAAACTAAGCGACCGTTGGACACTAAAGACGACCAACAGCAACCGAAAGTAATCATCATTTTTATTGTATTGTTGAACAAATTTTTTCATCCAACATTGACAGGGTTTAATTTTAAAAATTATATTTACTCAAAATTAACAACTGATGTGATGATAGTTGTTTTAAAAAAATGAACAATTCTGCATTGCTGGGATTGGCAATTTTCCATTTGCACATCGGCAGTCAGTGTTATCTTTCAGAAATTAAGATTACTGTATATACCGTACTGTAGTGTACTGTAGGAAGCGTATACAATTATGATTTTTAAAAACAAAACTTTTTTCTTTAAAAAAACACGAACTCAACAGGGAAAGTTTTGCAACTGAAGTTGTGAAGTTCAAATTTTTTTTTATGTAAATGGTGGATGAATGAGAGTGTCCTTGTGCCGGTATTGTTGCATTCAATTCATCATTTTTCTTGTTCAATAATTTTGTTTTTTTTTTTTGAATAAATACTATACTATTAGTACAATTGAATATAAAGGTTATTTTTCTTTTCAACAATTATTATTTAGTCACCCATTGCTGTCAAGAAGCCGGTTGAGGAACAGACTGACAATCTGAACAAAGGTAATTTTGTCATTGTTATATAGATGTATTTTTTTTCTTCAAATTTATCAGTAATTTTAAGTTTATGTGAAAGCGAATTATGGTTACGAAGCGGAAAATGACGACGAATTGACTTTGCAAGTTGGCGACATTGTTACCGTTTTGAAAAAGGATTGTGAAGATCCAGGTTGGTGGTACGGTGAATTGAACGGCAAAAAGGGTGTGTTTCCGGACAATTTCGTCTCGCCAATCAGTGCTGAAGAAGTGAGCGGCGATTGTGGCATTTTAGCAGTTATTTTTTAAAATTATTTTTTCTTTTTTTTGAATTCATTTTTCAGGCAATGAAAAAGTGGACGCCTCCGATTGTGCCGGTCAAGCCGGCAAAGCCGAACGCGTTGACCACCAGCAGCGGTTCGTCAGCTACTACGGATGTCGGCTCCAGTGGCGCCAAATTGACCAAAGGTGCGAATTTGATCGACCATTCTTCTGGTCGGTTGATAATTGCTGGCAAAAGTCAGCAAATTGCCCCGTCAGAAGAGTCTGTCAAAATTAAGAAAGGTCGGTATTGAATTGCATTTTATTTTTGTGCTGTTTAAGTTTTATTTCAATTTATGCCCTTGCATTTTCACTTTGAGATGTGAAAAGTGAAACACCGACAGGTATGTTGGAAAAGCACGACAAAGGCGGTGTGTTTCGTTTGTCGTTGCTCAGCAAGAGTAAAGTTGCTAAAAATACTGAATCCGATGTCACGCCAGTGAAAACTGAACTGGACGGACACAAAATTGAAAGTAGGATATTTCTTTATTATAAATGCGCACTGTAATTTCAATCAATGAAACACGTTGAATGAAACGAGCCAGCGTTCAACATTGACGATGAGGAGATGTTTTAAAAATAACCTTTTTTTGCAATTTTACTTTCTCGCTTCAAAAATATGTGAAAATTATTGAAATGTTGGTAAATGGGACATGTCTGGTTTGAAATTATTGTCACCAAATTTCCTTTCATATAATTGTCATATGATCACTGATAAGTGTCATTGGTTATTATAAAAGGGAATAACTTTTTCTTACTGAAATTTTAACTTTTACAAACACTTGAAAATGTATTTTTTTTTTGTTTTAACTGAGGGGTAAAAGGAGAAAGTTTTAAATACAAAAAATAGTAATGTTCAATATTTATGAAAAGTCAGTTTTTGTGTTGATTTATTATAATTTTTTATAATTTTTGCATTTTCAGTTGCGGAACGTGGTGGTGATTCAGTGGAAACGCCTAGCGCGAAGATTTCTCAATTGATCACCAGTCGACCGAAAATGAACAACAAGAGGCTCCCTTCGTCGGCATTTGTTCAAGGAATGGTAATTCAAACTTGTCTTTTTTGTTGGTTGCACTTTTTCACGTTTGATGCTCATTTTATTTATCAGGTCGAAAGTGCTTGTCTTCTACCCGCTGCTACGGCCGTTCAATCGACCGTCAAAACTGGCAACGTTGTTAAAAGTTTGAAATTATTTTTATCTATCTTTTGTAAATTGTAAATGTTAAATTTATTGTAAATTACAATTCATTGCATCTGGTCGAGTGCAATTAATTCAAATTTTCCCACTGATAAAGAATCGTTTGAATTTTAATCATTTTAAATAGGAAAAATATTTTTCGTTGGCTTACAGTAGGAATAGGAAATCAAGTTAAAAAAAAATTTATTTTCTTCTTCAATTATAGAAGGGGGCAGTGATGGTCAGTTGGAAAATGGAAGCGTGAAAGATGAATTACACGCTTTGCAAACTGCCTTTACAGAATTTTCGACAAAACTGATGGATCGAATTGAACAACTGGAGAAGCGTATTGTCCGCTTGGAAAATTCGGCTAATATCAAATAGCGATTGTGGAAGATAAATTTTCTGCAAGTCACTGCTTTCCTTCAGAATGCAACAACGCATTCACCTGAACATTTTGTTGTTTTTCTTTTTGATATGCTGTTTATTGTAATTTATTATTTTATTGCTGAATTTAAATTATCACGATGCGAAATTTTCACTTCTTGACAATTTTTTTCAGATACATACACTTGTTTGTCTTTTTTTAATTTTTCTCTTCTTTTTTCTCTCATTATTGCACATGGTGGTGCCTTTTCGCTTTCGTTTCAAATTACAAAACGAAAAGAACATTCATTCTACTTGCTAGTGTTCCGACGCTTTAAAAAGTTTTCGTACGTCGTAGACGCTTGAAATATGCTTAATTGTTTTTTATCATAAAAATATATATAATAACGAAAAATTATGATTAATTTTTCTTCTTTTTTTTCTTCAGAGCAACTGATATTCAAGTTGCTATTTGATAAATAATTTCCTGTAATATTTTCGAGCAAAACTGCAATACTGTCCAATTGGTATATAATTGCCGATCGATCAAATTGTTTTTTTTTATTTTTTTAAATTCCTTTTTTTTGATACGTTGATTTGTAAAATATTTTTTTTTTGAATTATATGTTATATCAGTTTACTTTTCAATTTTTCTTGTATAAAACTGAAATGCCAACAATCGTCTAAAATCTATACACTTTTTAAAAAGTAATTTCTGCATGAAAAACGATATCTTGATTCTTAATTTATTGTTCAAATGTTTCATTTTTTTGCAAACTGCAACTGTGGTTGAAATTTTTGTTGTTCAACTTTTCTGTGCTTTTTTTCTGTATATACGGCAGTGAGTAAATAAGCAGTGGCTTAATAAACTGCTTACTGAAACTTTTACTGTGTAAGTATTCTCTTTTTTTGTTGCAAAATTGACAGCATTGTTGAATTGCATAATAAAAGTTGAATACAATAATTGAAAAAAAGGGAAATTCTTTGTTCGATAAAAGTGTCAATGATGAATGACATTTTATGCAGAATTCATTTGCATAAAAATGCATACGTCTTTGTTGGTGTTCCGTTGCACAACTTTAGTAAATAAATTTGTTCATTTGAATAGTGAATTAGTTGGATGATGATCTTTTCTATTCAAATGAATCATCAGCTGGTACAGCATAGAACTGAAAAGAATTTCTGCTTTAAGTATTGTAAACTTAGGCAGTCATCTATCTGTGCATTTGCCACTCTTTTGTGACAACTTTTACCAGGCGGCTGAATTTTGTATTGCTTTCTGTAGTTTTGTTTCAGATTCTTGTCAACTAAATGGACAGATTCGATTTGAATGATTTCCAACGAAGTATGAATATTTTTCATTTCTGACTTTTTTCTTTTTCTCCCTTTTTCTTGTAAATTAAAACAAAAATATCATCTTACTTCAAGAATGTATACTGTCATAAATATATAAAAAGAAATTTTCATGTTTATTTATATGAACTTAATTTTTGTCAATTTATTTCAAGTAAAACAATTCATGGACGATGCACGACTGCAGAGAATTTTCCTGAATACGCAGGTCAGTTTTGTGGAATTTGCATCTGAAATTTACGGTATTCTACAGAGAATGGAGGATCGACTCCGGATGTTGGAAGATATCACTTTTCAACAACTACGACAGCAACAACGCAACGAAAATTGTGATTTAAGCGGTTAAAAGAAGAATGAAAACTAATCTTTAATCTTTTGACGCTTTCTTTTTCTTTTTAACGTACTGATTTGTCAAATCAAGTTTTTATCGTTATTTAAATTTTATTTCTCTCAAATTTTCTTGCTCGGCATTTAAAATTTTGTCTGATTTGACATTTTTTTACCTGTTCTCAAAACGTAATCACACCATATTGTCGAGTTTAATTCTTGCCAATATGCTATTATAAAACTGGCCGCGTAAAACAGTTTGACAATTTTTCTGATTTGGTGCCAGTAAAATGAATTTTCTGATCAACAAGCTGGCAGAGCATTTTTTTAATTGAAAATAAGAATTGAAAAAAATTTCCTTGTTCTTCATTTAACAAAAATAAGAAAAATTGTGCGCGCGCAGATTCACAATTATGCGCTTTAATGTAACAAATTGTAAAGACAAGTCACTTGAACATTTTAAATAATTCGAAATAAATTTCAACTTCAAACAACCTTTCAAAATATTGAAATCTAGAACAGACAGACAAATTTAGCGTTTTTCAATTATAAATGTTAAAATTTTCCCATATTGCAAATGTTTTAAAATAAAATGAAAATTTTTAAATTTTAATAAAGAATTTTTAACTCAATGTAGAAAAGTTTTTTTTTAGCAATTGACTGTTCAAAAACAATAAACATTTTTACCAAAATCCTTCATTAATTTCAGTTTGTTCTTGATTATTTTTTCTACAGTAGAACTTAACCTGGAGTGAGTCATTGTTTTTTTTATGTAATATGGGTTTGAAGTAAAAGATAAAAAACAGCTGATTACAGCAATTTTATTGAAATGTTTCCTTAAGCCAAGTGTTTTTAACATTTAATTTAATAAAAATTGTTTCCTATTTTTCATTACAACTGGAAAAGAGAAAAATTTTGTTTTCACTCGTATGCTATTTTTATTCCATTTATACCCCGATTGCACTGTTCGATGCATTGCATTTTTTAAACAGTATTTTGTATATGATTCTTTATTTATTTTTATGTTGTTTTTTTGTTTCAGTTGCAGTTGTTCAGTATGTTCTCGGTCGGCCCAAATTACACAAAATTGAAGACCAATCTGCGTCTGGCGATGAATCGGTTGAAGCTGTTAGGCAAGAAGAAATCTGAGATGGGACAAAAGGCTAGAAAAGAGATTGCTGATTTAATTACACAGAACAAAGCCGATCGAGCTCGAATCCGTGTCGAGCAGATCATTCTCGAAGATTACAGCATTGAAGCTTTCGAATTTGTTGAAATATTGTGCGATCTTTTGTTAACTAGGTTTGATTTTATTCAACAAATGAAGTGAGCGTGTTTCTCCTTTTATTTTAATTAAAAACATGCTCCTTGTTAATTATGTTTTCTGAATTATTTTTCAGGACTCTGGACAGTGGCTTGGAAGAAGCTGTGAACAGTTTGCTCTGGGCCAGTCCTCGTTTGATGACGGAAGTTCCTGAACTGAAAGTATGCGCTTGCTGTTTCTTTTGCTTTTTTTGTTCTCATTAAATTTTTTTATTTATTAAATTTTACAATTTTAGGTTATATCCGATCAACTGGCTATAAAATATGGAAGGCAGTTTGTGAACGGTTGTCGAGAAAACAAATTTGCCAAAGTGAATTGTAAACTTTTACAAAAACTTAGCATTCACACACCATCACCATCGTTAGTTGAAAAGTGAGTTTTTTATTTTCATTTTCCTTCCAGAATTTTTAGTAAAATTTTGTTATTTAATAAAACATTACTTGCAAGATTGTATTTTGTCATTGATAATTTCTAACCAAATTGAAGTAAAATAATGTGGTAGATGACCTTCAATGATATTCAAATATGGAAACATTATCAATTTGTGAATTCAGCGTTGATGAGTTTTGTTTTGCTTTTTTTTGAATAATTGAAACGAATGTTAAGTATTTAGTGTTATGATTGTAATTTATTTTTATGTCATATTCTTTTAAACTATTTTATAGATACATGATTGAAATAGCAAAAAGTCATCAAGTACCGTACACTCCAGATGAACGATATGCGAAAGAGGAATGCGACGTTTCAGCTTCTGAAGTATCGTTGATTGATTTGGATACTGATTTCAACAAAACTCAGAAGCCGAAGGTATTGTATAAAGTGTTGTTTATTAAATGCTTTTATTTGGAGCTATTTTTTATTCAAAAATTGTGTTCAACTTATTCAACACTGTTGTTTCACCAGTTTCTCCATTCCAACTGAAGCAGACGAATTGTTAAATGTGATTTACGCATTTCAGCAAGAATTGGGTTGGATTTTGCCGCCATCATATTTTGAAAATCCTGGTCAAGAACAAATAAATTCGGCAGCACAGCATCCGCTTTATCCTGAAGTATTGGAACCGAAGGTAGATGCGTATTTGGAAAATGATAATTCAGATGAGGAAAAGCGTTTTGTAAAGGTACCAAGTGATGGCATAAATTTTCTATTTTATTGATGTATTTGGTAATTGTAGGATTTACGCAATCTTCATTTTGAAACAACCACTGAAGTGGTTCTTCCAAGCGCTCCGCTTCTTCCAACGGCCCCAGAAAGCATCGTGGATTTGCCTGAAAAGGGTATGTACATACTTGAAGAATTTACCTGTTTTGGAAATTAATTTTTCTGATGTAGATCGTCATGAGCATACTGAAGATAAGGGTGTTGATGTCAACGTAAATTCTGCTGAAAATGAAAAGAAACTTGATTTTGATGGATTGTCTCGTCGATTTGAAAATTTGAAGAAGAAGAACAATTAATTTTCTTAATCTCGAGCTGCTTATTTCTTTATAATTTGAATTGAACATTGCAGTACGGATATTAATTTATTTTTACGATTTAAAAGATTTGTTTCTTTGCATTTTAATGTATGCATTTTTTAATTTATGCGCATTTTATTTTGTATTCTAAATGTTCATTTACATCAAAAGGAAGTTCGAAATTTTTGCTTTCTGCTGCAAATATTGATTAAACAGGTTTTATTGCATTTACTGACATTTAGACGCTATTGCTATTAATGCTAGTCGATTGAAGCATGTTTCAGTACGTCGGGTTCTGATTCATCAGCATTAGCATGTAAAAACAGTATGTTAGAGTCATCACGAACTGACTCGTACTTAGATTTTTAAGTAAGCAATACATTTTCGTTGAAGTTGAAAAAAATTTATATGCCAGTATATACATATAAATTTATTTATTTATTCATAGAAATTGCTTTTTATTAATGTAAATAAAATTTTTGCTACTGGAATTGATCATAAATTGAAAATCTGAAAATTGCAAAGTATTATTTATGTTTTTTTGTAAAAAGACTATGATCTGTTGAACTTAAGAATACAGAGGAACTCCGATTATCTGAACACTTTTTAACCGATTAGTGAAAATGCACTGTTTATAAATATTACAATCAACCTGCATTTTACTAATACTGTAGCATTTTGTTGTTTGCTAATTTTCATGTCCAGTATGTCTACTACTATAGAAAGAGAGGTTTTGAGTCTGGAAAAAAATCTAGAAGTGTGTAGACTGGTGGAGAGTGGCGAATCGTTCAGGAAAATTGCTGAGAGTTTTGCTATGGGTATGTAAAGGGCTTTAAGAGAGAAAAGGGCAAATAACGTCGCAGAATGCCTATTATGCCGCGTCTAAAATTGACAATAACAGCTATAAACGCTTCAATTACGTACATACATTTTGAAAAATTGAAAACATCTGATTATCCAAAAATCTGATTATCCGAAGGACCCCCAAAAGTCGTGTGTTTGAAAAATTGGAGTTTCACTGTATTTACAGATAAATTATTCTTACATTCTGGCAGGTTTATGCAGCGTGACGCGTGTATGATGCCTCCATGTAAATACTTCTGTATTCATCAGTAAGTATTTGAATTATTAGTGTATGATTTAATATTAATTTTTGAAGTAATGATGGAAAAGTTTTAAAAAAAATAAATTTCAAACTGACATTAAAATACATATCAACTATTGGTCTTCAAAAATTGTACTTGCATTCTACAAACTTACTGTATTTAGCAATCAAGTAACAGTGAATTATTAAGTCGTCGTTGCAGTTTTGTTGCGGTGGTTAGCGTTTTACCGAGTTTTATTTTAATACTTTTTTTCGTATAACGTAGTTTTGTTTTTTCGTGTTTTTTAATTTTATTTATAATTTAGTATTAGTTATAATTAAAATGATTTTGTAGGAATTTCTTCGACAGTTGTTGTTGACAATGCTTCCCCAAAGCAGAATGAAAACAGAAGCGGATATTTTATCATCAAGTCCAGAATACAAAGCATTTGAAGTTTCAGTGGAGAAGTCGTTGAAAGTGTTTGAAGAAAGCGGGGAATGGGTGGATATGATCGTTACTTTAGATAAGCTTACTAGAGTAAGAGACTTAATAAATAATTTTACTCTATTGCTCTTTGTATTTTGTTGACTGGCAGTGTGAAATCATGCAGTGATTTAATTTATATTTTTGAACAGTTTTAATAAGAATCCTAGTCACCGGTGACCAGAGGTTTTATTCCTTTTTGAAATTGTCGAACACTGTAAATTATAAATGTTGTATTGTTGTATATTTTGTTTTACTACAACAGCTTTTATAGCTTTTGACACTTTGTTCTGATGATAAAAAATTGAAGTTGTTGTGTTGGATAATTTTTATCCGCGTGATTAGCAGTATTGGTTTATTTTTAGCTGTTGACGGCAAATTCAAAATTTGGCGTAATTCCTCGAGATGTGCAGGTTTCAAAGCAGCTGTCTTACTGCTTGCAACCTACGTTACCTCTGGGTGTGCATCTTAAAGTTTTGGAATGTTATGAAGTAGTATTCGACCTGTTGGGTGAAATGGAACTGGCGAAAAATTTGCATTTATATGCATCTGGCTTATTTGCATTGTTTTCATCTGCCTCCACCCAAGTGAGGAGGGAATTGTTGAACGTTTATGAAAAGCACTTTATTCCTCTGGGTACTAAACTTTTGCCTGCCTTGTGTGGCTTTCTGAACAGCGTACTGCCAATAGCGGAAGAAGGCTCTGAATTTTTTGACAGGTGAACATTCGCTTAGTATTTAATTTAACTTTATATAATTCAATTACGATTTTGTTCATATGGTAGATGCCTCAATATGTTCGGCGTCGTGTGTGACAAAGTTGGTCCAGGAGAGTTTTTCACTCGTCTTTGGTATTGCGTTATTACAAATCCGTCGGTTCGTCTTCCTGCTCTG
This sequence comes from Trichinella pseudospiralis, assembly GCA_001447645.1. Lineage (NCBI taxonomy): Eukaryota > Metazoa > Nematoda > Enoplea > Trichinellida > Trichinellidae > Trichinella > Trichinella pseudospiralis. Next base: position 342,167 of record JYDV01000032.1, read on the forward strand.
CTATTTACTTGGAGGAAATACAGCCCGGAACGTCCAATCGAAGATCAGATGTGCATCATTGGCAACGACTTGAATCGAATGGTATTGTTCATTGTTTGCTGATTTGTTTATTTTTTTAAATAAACATTTTTTAACTTTCTTTTTATTCAAATTTTGGATTGATGCCCTCTGTTTGTGTGCCGAAGATAATATTCCTCTGGTGCAGCGTCACCTGTTGGGTTTTGTTTTGGCGGCTTTTCCACTGCACACAGATTATTTATTGCGTGAAGATGTTTGCCGTCTTGTACAAAAGTGTATTTTTGTGCTGCTTAGGAAAGACTTTTCCTTGAACCGTCGTCTGTTCACTTGGCTGTGCGGTTCACGCAACAAACAAGCCGACTTGTCTTATTTCAGAAAACACGCAAAGGATTTAGTATTGAAATCATTGGACAATTTGTTGGAAGGTGCAGATGTTAACTGGGCCCAGTGTATTCGTGTAAGATTAATTTATTTATTGTTGGACAGTGTGAATTATGTACTTTTATTTATTGATGTGCTTTACAGACGGTGGATCTTTTGTTTTGCCTGTTGGAGAAACCACCGCTGAGCAAGGAAATTACAGATCATGTACTTTTGTCGTGCATGCTTGCGGTCGAACAACTTTCTACTTCTCCGAGTGAAAATCAACGGGCTGGCTGTGATGGGAAGGATCTATTTTTTCAGCAGCTCGACATTTTATTATCTAAATTGGCAAAAGATTACATTTGGAACCACTTGATCACCATTATTAGTCAGCGTGAAATAAATGAACCGCTACTGGTGCGAATTTGTCGCCTGATGATCATTTTGCACAACTATACCCATATGGTGAGCAATTGGTTGATTTCAAATTTCGATAATAATAATAATGGCAAGTTTTCCATTTCAACAGGTCAAAAATGCAAAATTGAATATGAACATGCGAATAAAATTATTGGAAAAGTTAATTTCAATGATTTTCAAAGCAACTGATTTTAACAGTGAAACTGTGCAAACGATTCTCAAAACTGCTATTGGTTTGTCGGAAAATTTGAAAAATAAACAGGTAAGTGAACAAACTTGAACTTGTCCATTGAAAATTGATGTGCCATTGGATGTGATTAATTTTGAATGGAACTTTATTTTTTCTCCTTTTTTTTCCATTTTCAGAGGATCATTGCTGACGAGATAAACATAGATACTGTGCAACATTTTGGTAATTTTTTCAACACTGTCAATTCGCTCCTACGTCAACTGTATGCCAAGTTGAAGATGCCAGGCTCGAGAAAAGTGTTGCTTTCTGTCTGTGAATTGATAATGCACGTGTTAGAGTTTCCGTTACCGTCATTTGACATTTGTACGTAGAGAGATGATTCAGATTATTAATAATTCATTATTTTTTTTTTTGAAGTTGATCATATGGATGTCCACTTGTTGGTGGAACATATTGTTACAATGTCGTTGGGTTCAGATATGAAGATTGGATTTTATTGTGCTCAGATGATTTTGTATTTCATCAACGTGGATGGAATGAGCAACACATCTGCTAAACAATCGAAACGAAAAATACCAACTTTGATGCTGTTATTTGGCAAAACACTTTTCGCTCATACCAACGTTGACAATTATACTGATGTATTCGTAGATGTTCATCTGCATTGTAAATTAATTAATTTTTCTGTTTTCAAGAGAATCATGCGCATTACATGGAATGCAATTGATTTCAATCAACAGTATGCATTAGCCGCTGGACGAGTGTTTATTTATATAAGTTCACTGTTTTCTCAAAAATGTGAAAGCTTTATTTTGAAAGAACTCTCCACTGAAGACTCGGTATATTCACTTGTATTATTGTTTTATAAAAGAAAAAATAATTATTTTTGTCTTAGTCCGTTCGCGCCCAGGCAGCATCGAAGTATGCCTTTGTTTGGTCGTTGTTCAATGATGAAACGAGATGCACTTATCGATATCCAGTGGAACTGAATCCGCTCGATTTGTAGGCTGATCTTTATATAGTTTTGTTGATTTGTTCAAATTTGATCAGTGGTGGGCAGATAGATTGTTGAATTGCCCGAGCGTGTGTCTGAGGATGATGAATTTGGCATTTAATTGAATATTTAGTTATTTGCATTTTCATGCAACGTGATTTGTGGCTTGTGTTTTCAGGGCTTTGCTTGCGATGATCAGCGGCATCAATGGCGACGATAAGTTTGCGTTGATTTGTCAAAATTGGTTGACGAAAGTGATACAGCACCACGATCTTCCTTGCCTGTTGCAAGTGATTTGCATGAAATTGGCCGACCCGGCATCGGCGCGTTTTTCGGTGCAGCAATTGAACTTGGCCAAGGTTGAAGGAAAGGAGCATTTGTACGAGTTGCAGTTGTTGGAATCAGCGCAGCATAAGCTTTATCACTTGTGCATGGACAACGAAAGCAAAAGGACTGTGGATTTGCAAAAGTCGATTCTGTTCAAGTAAGGCGTGTTATTATTGTCAATGGAATTCTCACTTTCATTGGTCATCAATCTTGTCGGCACTGTCCACATGGTTATGATCATGTTTTTTGTGATTGCAGGGGCAGTGCTTCAAGTGGTGGGGCAAATTTGGACGGTGAATTGCTCGACGACGGTGCAGATGATGATGATTTGAGTGCACGGTTGTCCGAACGACTGACTGAAAGCGTGATCTTTGGAAGCAGCATGACTTTGTTGCCAGCGAAAAAGACTGTTCAGCCGAATGAAGTGAAACCGATTTCCCCGGATCCGGCTGCTGCCAACCAATCGCAGGCGGGCAATTTCTGGTACCATCCGTTGCACGCGCATTTGTTGCTTTACCGTTACTGGTATGATCCTGAACCGCTGCTGCACGCTTACAACTGTTTGACAATGTTGTTGCACTATTCACCGGCCAATTTTGCCAAGACGTTGCTCAGCACGCCTATCTTTTCCGGCAGCTCTGGGCGCACGTATTTTCCAAATGTGCACACACGTTTGACTCAGTGTTTGAAGTTTCACCGTTTGTCCATATCTGGCAGAGCAGATTCGAAAATTGTGAGTTTTTGCATTTTTTGATTCCCATATATGCCATGTAGTTGACACACACGCACACACACGCACACACACATATATATATATATATATATGCACAAACATTGCTTCTATCTGTATCATTAGGAGGATGGTTCGGACGAGGAGCGGCCCAACTATTGTGTACTGTACATGGATGTGTTGCTGACATTTTCCACGTACATTTTGAGAAGCTTGTTCATCAACAACCCAACCACGTCGGGGCAGTGTTTGCGTATTCAACAACTGGGCAGAAAGGTGAAGATTGCTTGCCTGCGCTTTTTGACTGAATGCTTTGTGGCGGTTGATCAGCTGGCAGCTGAGAACGGTTCATCGTTGCTGTTGCATCTGGCCGACGTGCTTGACCGGTGCAAAGTTCAAAAATGCATTCTTCACTTGCTGATGGCGACCGTGTTCGACGCTCAAAACCCAGCTCAATTGTCAAACACCGTACGAACATTCTCCGAAGGGATTGTGCATTTCAATTTGTGAGTTCCACCGTTCTGTCTCTCTCTCTCTCTCTCTCTCTTTCTTTTTGAATTTGTTACCATCAATAATTGCATATCCACTCTGTTGCAGTTGTACCGGTTCAACGCTGGTTGACTCGTTCTCCGTTTACCAGCACTGGTTGCTTCGGTTTGTACAGTCGTTTCTGCGGATCGAGCATACCGTCAGCAAGCTCTGGATGGGAGAAAATCCCTCTCATCAGCCGCAAGCTGATCCTGGGGTCGGTGCCACTGAACAGAGGTCGATGCTGGTCGAGAAGCGTCTGTTCGCCAGCACGATTCTCAAAGCTCTGCAAGCCGGCTGCGAGTATCACGAAATTTGGCTCCGCTTTGTGGTCGACAGCGTGCCGTTCTTGGGCTCGGTGGCGCCGTTGGTCATCGTGAACAGCGTCGAACAGGCGCTTTGCAATGTCGAATCAGCCTATTGTCGTTCAACCGGCATCGAGCCGCCGCCGCCTTTGCTTCCCCAGGCCAGCGCCCTGCCGACTTCAGAGACGTTTTATCCGGAAAATTACGTGCACACGGTGTTCGACTTGTTGACTGTGCTCCTGCACTCGTTCTTGTTGGACTCTGTTGCGGAAAATTACCGAATCCAAGCTGTTGAGCCGGCCGTGTCGAAAAGCCCCTGCCCTGCCTCATCCGGCCGGGAAACTCCCGAAACCAAGCCTGGGATTTTGCACAATTTGTTCAAAGCGTTCAACTTCAACGACCCCTCTCCGGTATGTTCTTTTTCGATGATGAGCTTTGTTTGATAATTGTCCATTTTTATTCTTATTTTGTCATTCTGTTCTGTTCTGTTGCAGCTGGAGAACACAAATGCTGATCAAAGTGTCGTGGAATCCACCTTTCAACGTTGGCAAGTTTTGTCAGCTTTTCCAAATATATTGTTCTTGATGAGCAAGTTGTGGAACATGGCCAAGAGAAGAATGCCGTCAACGGCTGCATCAGTGCGATCTTCTGAGGTCAATTCTTTGCACTTGGTTTTATTTTATTTTACAATATTGTTTGTTCTTCTTTTTAGCTTGTTTTGAAATCAGTTATCGAATTTCTCAGTCCTCTCGTGCTCAGCTTTCCAACTCACATGCTTTCCTCATTTGCATTGGTCTTTTCGTGTCAGGATAATGACCAGCACCAACAGCAAAATCACTCCAGTGCAACATCGAAAATTCAACACTGTCGTCGGTATTCAGAAACCCAGTGTGAACTGGTTGCGCAGTTATTGCAAATCAACGTTCTCCCTTTGGACAATCTGATTAAAGCTTACGGTGAAACAATCAGACATCCCATTAGCGTGAAATACAAATCCGACAGTCAGGTCTGTACATGTATTTGTTATGTAATCAGGTTGTTTGGAATCTGGACTTTTTTCTTGTAAAAATTTCATTTCTCTTTTCATTACTTTCACTTTTCACTTCAGGAACGTATCCCGTTGGAACTTTTGCTGCTGGAAATGGTTCACTGCACGCTGCTAAAGGCTTCTCTGTGCAAGGTGAAAATTGCTTGGAAATCGGTTTGCGAACTGTTGCTTCAGTGCTTGCAGATGACCGCGTATAGGCGGTCGAAATTGCTTCTTTTCGAGTATATTCATTAATTGCAGAATTCTGCTTTGATCAAAAAACTGGAGAAAGTTATTTTTCAGAATTTTTACTGATGCCGTATATCGTTTGAAATCTGAGCCGAACATTCTTCACACCAAAGATTGTCAGGTGATTTGAATATTTTTCTTATTTTGCACTATGATTTGCTGATTGCTAAAAGAAGAGACAGTACATTTTTACAGGATATTGCTTTGAAATTGGTCAACGTGTTGAACGAGATGATTGCCAAACAGCTCGAACAGCCGTACTGGTTGAAGAGAACTTTTGTGGTGAAGATTCAAGAAAAGGAATTTGTAAAAGCTGGACCATCGACCAGAGCTTATTCTACTGGCAGTTGTCCGAATTTGAACGACATCGGCGAAGATGGGCAGTGCTTCAACAAGAAGAGAGAATTTATCTACTGTCAAAAAGCAATCGCCCTTTTCTCCAAGGTTTATTGTTTGTTTGCATTTTTTTACTTCCGTTCTGCTTGATTAATTGTCAAAGTTGTGCATTTTTCAATTGCAGCGTCTGATGGTCATTGTCAACCATTTGTACAAAAGTGAAGACGCCGACCGCCGGTTGCAGTTGTGCAACGGCGTTTGGATCAATGTGGTGCCATTTTTGAAAGCGAAAAATGTGACCGGCAATAGGATCAATTTTGAAAACGCCACTGCCCTATTGTCTCAACTGACCGAACATTTTCAAGTGCTTCCATCTTGGCGCAAGACCATCTTAGAAGTATTCATGGACATGTCCTTTTTCAAAATGTCCATCTGTTGCTTGAAAAAGTGGACTATTGTGATTAACCACTTGCAATCACTAATTGGCAAAGATACTATCAGTAAGTATAATTTTTTGTTTCTATTTGAATACCTTTTCAGCTTTATCTTAGCATCATTAATGGTGAACGTAGTCATGTTGTTGTTGTTGTTGTTGTATAGGTCGTATTTTTGCCCCGCAGAGTTTGTTTCTGTCAAAAGAGCAAGAATATGAATTACGCGCAGCAGCTTTACGTCGACTATCATTTTTGCTGCTCAGTGGCGCTGTTAATCAATTCGTTGAATCTTTTCATGAAATTCAAGGTAATGAATTTCCTGGTTTGCATTACGTTTTCCGCTTTTTTTCCTTGCATAATTTCAAGTTCAGTACTGTTCAATTGATGTCGATTTTTACTTTCTCTTCAAGAACGCATAGCGGAAAATTTACGCTTGTCACATGTGCCGCACATCTACAAGACAGTGTTCATCTGCTTTCGCGCTTTGGTGATTCGTGTGTCGTCCAAAGATTTGCCTCAATTTTGGCATGTCTTTATAAATGAAATGGTGCAAGTGTTGAAACGTTTGGAAAATCACATTGAAGTTGGCAATTTATCTGCTGAAGATTACCGGTATTGTTCTTTTCAAACTGCAAAACTTCCATGCCCATATGATGAATGTATGCATTTGCGTGCGTTGACTTAGGTGCGCCAGAGAAGATCAATGCCTGCAATTGTATTTGCACGCCAATAAGCTTCTTTGCACTTTGATACTGTACTCTTCAGTGCACCTGCCTGAATTTCAAATGTGAGTCAACTTGTTGAGCGCAGCTTGTTCTTCTTGTTCATAAAGAGTGTGGCAAATGATTTAGGTACGAATGGATGTTTCACAGCCCCCACTTCAGCGACGTAGGTACGGATCAATTTTGGCCATTTGTGAAAAGAATTGTATTCTTGTTGCGCACCAAGGTTTGTTTGTTTGTTTGTTTGTTTGTTGTACATTCAGGTTGATTAAGAAGTTGACATTTTTAGCTAGGTGTTACGGAATCGACCAGCGTTACTGTTAACAGTGAAAAAGCGGTGGGAGATTGTTTAATCAAGTTTTTAAATAAACGACAGCTTTCCTCCTTGACTGATTTGTCAGAATTTTACTTTACCTTGTGCAGTGTTGCCTGTGAAAGCAGCCGACGTGCAATCCACTCGCGGAATGTCGTCGAGCAGATCGAATTGTCCATTTACAATGACTTGGCAGAAAGTTGACAGCACTGTTTGCTGTGATCAATTGACTCTGTCGTTTCTTTCTTTACTTCATTGTTCTTTATTCACTGTTTTTTACATTTTGTTCTGTTGTTGAAATTTTACTGCAGTTCTTCTATTTTTATTTCATATATTCTTTTTAATTTCATTGCATGCTTTTTAAACAAAAATATTAATAAAAGTAAATAATTAATAAAATTAATAAACAGACGAATGTTCCAGTACTGCTGTGCAGCAAATTATACTCAACTGGTAATCAATGCTGCTGAAAGTGAAACCTGGCGGCCGAATCCTTTTCGATGCCTTGCTTCTACTTATCAGTGAATATTTTTGCGAACAATTCTATCATCATCATTTCTATCATTTTCTTTTATCTTTTTTCGAACTTAACGCGTTGTTCGTTTTATCACCAACCGCTTCAAGAATCAGAAGCCAATTAGACATGTGAACTGACCAGCATCCGCTTCTTCATCACATAACATTTGCAAAAGTTTAAGAAAAGCTAAAGTTGACATTTTGGCGTGAACAAGGAACTGCTTCATGCACATATCAATGTGCCACTGCCAGGCAACTGCCAAGGACAAGGTACTACGAAAAATTTTAATCAACAAGTTCTTTGTAGGGCATAAAAAATACTCAAGAACAATTGTTACTTAAACAACTCTCTTACTTCGGAGGAGAACATTGGCGATTACGCTGGAAAAATTATCAAAATACCGAAACAAGCCGATTTATTAAAGTATCATTTAATATTTCTTGTCATTTAATTCTCAAAAATTTCCAAATTTTATCGGCTATAGACTTGGTTGTTTTGCAAAAAAAATGGCGAAAAATTTGTTTCAAAAATTTGGACTTCTATGATTGCTAAGCGTTTACATTGATGAATTATTGTATTTCTGAAAGTTTCACTGAAAACAGTCCAGTAATTGTGGAATAAATGGCCTTCAAAGTTCGCATTGCTCATATTAATACACAGCAAACTTACCAGTTTTTTCAACATTTCTCAAAAAATATCCAACTAGGAATGACGGGCAAACTTTCATCGCACTTCTCTCATCGTTTACCATCCATTAACACCCAAGTTCACCACTTTTGAATAAACAAGTTTTCCACGAAAATTACGAATTTTTCTGAACTATACACTTACCTGGTTGTTGTGAGAAGAATGGCTACACATGGTTTCCACACTTTCGATGCTTTTTGATTGCTATACTTTTATATTGGTAAATTAGAGTATTTTGCACAGTTTCAGAGCAAACTGATCAGTAGTTGGGGAATAAACGGCCATTAAAGAGGACACTGCCTATGTTAATGCATTGCAAGTAAGTGGCCCGTCAGTAACTCTCTTTCAAACGAACTTGAGTCTTTTCCTTGTTTCATAGCTGATATTTCATGAAATTGGGTCCCAATTACTATCTTTATTAGTCATTAACTTTCTCATTGATTCAAAAGTTGTGGTTAGTTTAATTGGCCATTTCCCCATTTCTTTGCCCCATTTAGCAATGATGCAACGGTGCGTTGCAACAGGAGTGGGAAACGTATTAGCCGGGGGTCACAGTTAATCATAAATGCAAGGAAATTAAATGTATTCGTCATTCATGTCAAATTAATCTGCTCATGTTGGGTATTTTTTTGATGCTTCAAAGTAATCAACAAGTAAGTACAGTATACATCATTCTGTTATTTTCACAATGCTATTCGTCTTGTAAAATAATTTTATCATAAGTACAACAAGGAGCGTTTGCATAAAAAATTATGTACACTTCCAACATTTCGCAATCGATGATTTTCCGAAAAATTTGATAAAATTCCCGCTTTGGGCATTTGACATTTCTATAACAAAAAGACCAGCATATTGCATGCAAATTCCGTTCCAGTCTAAAAATTTTCGATAATTCATATCTGTATATATCGAAATTAATCAAAACATTCAGGGAACAGAACTTTTAACTTTCAAACATTCTGTAGGGCGTAAATAATATTCAGAAACAATTGTAATTTAAATAAGTATTACATTTTGGCGATAAATATTAATGATTTTGTTGAAAATATTAATAAATAAATTCATTATGCACATTTTCCAAG